>PVKC010006496.1:0-31077 GCA_004027635.1 Crocidura indochinensis
GAGAAATACCATTCTCCTTACTTTATGGACAGAATATCTGAAAAGATGAAAAAGCGAGTGTCTCCAGTCCGGGCTGCTCTTTAGTGAAAATAACAGCATGTACAGCTGACAATGCATCGAACCACAACTATGTGCTTAAATTCAGCAAAAACTTCTTATTTTCTTATTTACTTTGATTGTTTTGGAAGAAAACATCATGTTTCCTTGAATTTCCATTTCCCAGTTAGCTTTCTTCTCAAGTTCAGCTTCCAGGCATCCTACCAGGGTTTTTAAAACACAAGCTATGTTTGTGGAGGACCCATTTTCTTAATTAAAACTTTAGCTGATTTATGTGGTCTGCACTAAATTAACTAAAGGATCTGAGTTTTATTCTTCAATTAGAGCTACTTTACACTTATACATATTATTTTCTAAGAATTATTCCCTGCCACATCCCTACGCCTTAAAATGTTCGATGTTACTTGCGTGATGTGACAAGATTTTTTATTTTCATTTTATTCTATTTCTTTACTGGAAATGTTTTCCTGTTGGTAATATGAAAAGTATAAAGATGAAAATTTCATATAATTTATTCTTTGGGAATTGAGTTTTTAATCTTTTACCAAAGAAAGTGAATTGGTTTTCTCTTTGTGCTCCAATAGCTTATCATCAATGTCATGCTTCCTGAATTATAATTAAATACAATTATTTTTCTTTAATTGGTTATAAAATAGCATGGTTTATTCACATCTTGCCTTAAAAAACAACAACAAAAATGTTGCATGGTCTGATGCAATATTATAGTGATCAACGTACCTGCCTTGTACTGAGTTTGATTCCCAGTCTCCAGAGCACCGCTGGGAGTGCTTCCTGAGTATTCCTGAGTGTAGAGCCAGATGGTTCAAAAACTACAGGAAAAAATTGTTGCCTGAAACTTCACTGAGCATTTGCTTAAATAAAATAAACTATGCATTGGTAAATATATAGATACCTACTTTTTATCTGACATTACAATGTTGATATTTCTGTAATAGAAGGGCAAGTATTCACAGAACCTAAAGCAGACATTATATATATATATATATATATATATATAGATAGATAGATATATACTCAAGGATTTTAGAAAGGAAGGTATTATAAGATGACATTAAAGCATTGTCATTTTATGGTCACTATTGTAATAAAGTCATTATGCTTAAACCTGAGTAAAATACAAAACCCTGGAATTATTATTATTCTTCAATACTATTCATCAAGAAATATTTTCTATGTCTTTGTTATTTTTCTATATTAACTCTTTAGTTTTATCAGTTGAATAGCAAAGATCTATGGGATAATACTTATACTGAGAAGACCTTTTCCAAACATACTAACATCAATGACTTACTCACAATTTCAAAATTTCCAAAAGGTTTTCACATATTTTTCTATATATAAAAGCTCACTAAGAAGCGAAAGGAAGGGCCAAAGAAAAAGTATGGAGGTTATGGCACTTTTCTCAAGTGCAATTGTGACAATGGTTTGAATCTTGACACCATGTATAATCCCCTGAGAATCTCCAGGTGTTGCCCCTAATAACAGAGCCATGTGTTTGTGCTCCAAAAAAGGGAGAATATAGGAAGTATAGAAGGATGGAGCCTGAAAGAGGAATTTTCAATTTTGGGGGGGTGGGTCAGACTCAGCAGTACTCAGGGGTTACTCCTGGCTCTATGCTCAAAAATCACTCCTGGCAAGCTCAGGGGACCATATGGGATGCCAGGATTTGAACACCTTACCTCCATGCTATCTCTCTGGCCCCAATTCTCAACCTCTTAATAAATCTGTACACTCTGAAACCTTACTGGAATATCCAGAATTCATATTCTAAAAACATTCAAATGGAATGATAAAGTATACTTGAGGAAAACAGTGAGGTAGCACTTTTATTTGTAGAGACCAACTCATGCACTTATCTTCAATTATGTCTTTTGGTTCTCCTGAGATATTTGTGTCATTGAATAAGGTCATTGTTACCAAGTATGTGTGATTGCTCTTAACAGTGAGTTGAAAAGCTATTCATGGAAGGGAGGGGACACATAATTGCCTCAAAGATAAAATACATTCAGGTGTCCGGACCCATAGCACAGTGGGTAGGGCAATTGTCTCACAGGAAGTCAACCAGGGTTTGATTCTGCATCCTGTATGGCCCCCCAAACATACAGGATAAATTCCGAACACAGATCCAGAAGTAATCCTTGAGCCCACTGGGCTGTGATCCAACAACAAAAACAGAAACAAGCAAAAAACATAAAACTACATTCTTCCACTAAGGAAGAAATGCTTAAGACATGTGTGAGGAGCACCAGAAGGCACCTTCAGAACCAGAGAGGGAAAGCATCTCCCATATCTGATAGTCTTCTGCAAAATGTGCTGTCACTGCTCAGCAATTCCATTTTAGCAGTTACTTGGAAGTAAGCTCACCTGCCTCTGTTGCTAACTTTTATTGCCGCCTGTGCAAAACTCTTTGTTAAACTGCACATGCATCTCAAACATTTGGTTGCCTTGAAATGATCAGAGTAGCTGGAAAGTGAGAAAGGAGAAACTTTCTAGTTCTTAGTATATTGACAAAGAACTGTTTCAACATACACAGAACCACGAATTATTTGGTCCATTAGCTTAACAGTAACATTTTTTAGATTGAAAATTAAAACAAATTAAATATTGTGCAAAGAAGTTGTAAAGTCATACTATTTCAGAAATGATACTTCATTGTGCATTGTATCTCAATCTCTGTTTTTCTCATGTCAAGCTACAGTTCTTTATATCTTATATAAGAAATCACAGGTTTGGGATAGTTTATTCTCTTAACCACCAGTGTTAGTAACTTGATTGAATTTTGTACATGCCTGAACCCATTGATGACAAAGTATATCCAGAATTACGTATCTCTTGTTTAACTTTATTCTGGGCAAAAGTGAATTCTCATTGTTGTCTAAGTGAAATGAACAGACACTCTGTCAAAGAAGAAATACAAATGGACAAAAGACACATGAAATCATCAGGGAGATGCAAATCAAAGCAACAATGTGGTACCATCTCACGCCACAGATATTGGTGCACATCGCAAAGAATGAGAACAAGCAGAGCTGGTGGGGATGTGGAGAGAAAGGAACTCTTATTCACTGCCAGTGGCAGTGCCTTCTAGTCCAGCCTTTCTTGAAAACGATTTGGAGATTCCTCAAATAATTGGAAATTGGGGCCAGAGAGATAGCATGCAGGTAAGGCATTTGCCTCGCATGCAGAAGGTCGGTGGTTCGAATCCCGGCATCCCATATAGTTCCAAGAGTGTGCCAGGAGTGATTTCTGAGCGTAGAGCCAGGAGTAACTCCTGAGCATTGCCAGTGTGACCCAAAAACAAAACAAACAAACAAAATTTGGAAATTGAGCTCCACTTCTAAGGATATAACTATCTAACACAAAAATACAATACAAAAATCTCTTCCTCATACCTATATTGCAGGATATTTTCAATAGCCAGACTCTGGAAACAATCAAGATGCCCTTCAACAGAGAAATGGCTAGAGAAACTGGTACATATACACAATAGTATATGATGTAGCCATCAGGAGAGATCAAGTCATAAAATTTTCCCATACATGGATGTACATGGAATCTATTATGCTGAGTGAAATAAGGCAGAGGGAGAGAGATAGACACAGAATAGTCTCACTCATCTATGGGCTTTATAAAACATAAAGACATTATTGCAATAATTCCAGAGACAATAGAGGAAAGGACTCAAAGGACCAACACACAATATGAAGCACACCACAAAGAGTGGTGAATGTTCTTAGGGAAATAACTAAACTAACAACTAGCATAACAAAGTTAATGAATGAGAGAAGGAGAATGCCTGTATCGAATACAGGTAGGAGTGGGCGTCGAGGGATATTGGGTCATTGGTGGTGGGAATGTTTGCAATGATGAAGGATGTTATCTTTATGACTGAAACTCAACTACAATCATGCTTGTAATTATGGTGCTTAAATATTTTATAAAAAAGGAATTGGAAGAGGACCTGATACCTAAACAAAATACTTCAACAGATGTGAAATATTTTTACATCTCAATAATATTATTATATTAATATTTATGTTTAAATTATATATTATATGTAATATATTAACATTTATATATTATAATGTATTATATATAATTATTATAATAATCTTAATAAATCATTTCATTATTATATAGTTTATGAATTTGTTTAATTAGCACAGATATGTCTATATGAAGAGAATATTCCCCCTATATGCCGGAGACGTGGTTGTCCCCAGTTAATGGGTATGGTTATGGTTGCTATCAGAGAAAATAACTTGACAGCACTTTAAAAGACACAGAGATTTCTCAATGTACTGGAGTGTTGCTTCTAATGCAACCCTGGCACAATTCCTGTACCACAAGCTCCTTTAAGCAAGGCAGGAGCAATCCCTGAGCACCATTAGGTGTGCCCCTCAGAGCAGAAAGTAAAAGAATAGACAAAAATCAATTCCTTTTTTACTTAGGCTCTCTTTCAAAATGAAATCTATCATATCAACGTCATGTAACAAAATAATTTACACCAGTGTATCTTCATTACAAATGTATCCTGAAGATCACCAAGAAAATTATTTTCTATAAGTGCTTAATAAGTTAAACTGTGAAAATGTTTTCATCTACTTGTTTTAACTACTTGTTATACTGACGAAAAACTTTAGAACTTTGATTTTTCATTTTTCATAAGGCTAACAAAAAAAGTGGCAATTGTTGAAGTCAACTTCAGGACCTGCCCTGACTGCTTTACTTCACTGTAGTGGTAGGGTAGTGTTGCTTTGAAGATAAAGGTTTCATAGGAGGTGATCCCCTGAACTATCAATGACTTCAAATATAGAATCTGTCCTGTATCAGCAATAAGGAATTTTTTTGTCAGAAAAGAAACTTTAAACTGTTTGCTAGTTAACTTTTCAGTCTTTTTAAAGGAATCTCATTCCTGGTGTTTTTGAAAAGGAGAAATGCATCTCTCTTCTTTGACAGCCTTGGCTTCAACCCCAAGATCATATTGCACTGTCAAAAAGCTGCACTTTTAGGCCATACATTTTTAGTCTCTGGAAGAGATTTTCTTTATTGTATTTTGACATTATGCCACTGGCTTACATTAACAGATGCCCTGAAAAAGTATTTCATGACATGGAACCACTATTAATTATGCTATTAAAATGTCACTCACCCAAATCCCCCATACAAAGTTCTGCTCAAGGCAACGGCCTTTGTATTTGACCCTATAAAACTTAGAATATCTCCTTTAGTGATTATATAATTCTGAAAATGATTATAGCTTCCTTTGCTTCTGCTGTCAAGAAGCTCAACACTAAAGACATTAATTAAAATATGTAACCATTACAATTTTTTTGTTGTTTTTGGGCCACACCCAGCTGTGCTCAGGGGTTACTCCTGGCTGTCTGCTCAGAAATAGATCCTGGCAGGCACAGGGGACCATATGGGACACCAGGATTCGAACCAACCACCTTTGGTCCTGGATTGGCTGTTTGCAAGGAAACGCCGCTGTGCTATCTCTCCGGGCCCACCATTACAATTTTTAATGTACATTACATAACTCTAATTTTGTGTGTGCTTGCTTTCTATGTCATGGCTTTAACTTTTATGTCTCTTGAAGTTTGCAACTATCATTGAAATATTTTTAAAACACATTTTGTTGGAATCTCAGTGATAGTACAGTGGCTAAAGTCATGCCAACCCCATTTCAATCTCCAGCACTCCATGAGGTCCCCTGAGCCCTGTCCCACCAAAAGTAAACCCTGAGTAAAGGGCCAGGAGTAATCCCTGAGTATGGTCAGCTTGGTTTCAAATTAAAATATATATTTTGTTGAGTAAAATGGGTCCTAGCTAAAAAGAAATAAAAATAATCCGAAACCCCACTTTACACAAAAGATAGTGAAAAAACATGAGAATGGAAGGAAGATGAGGAAGAATATGTAAGTGTTTAAGAAAAATAATTAGAGCACAAGACAAGGAGATTAAAGTTTATAGACTAAAAGTGAAGAATTGGGGACAATGTGTATAATAGTGAGAGACTTGGAAAAAGTGAAAAGAAATCCAAAGTAGAAGTAAAGAGGAGTATCAACCAACATCTATTGCCTTTAGGTAGAAAAAGGAAAAATAACTCCTGGTGGCCACACACAGCACCAAGAAAACCACCCAAGAAGGTGCAGTGGGATAGCATACCCTACTCAAGTATAAGTTCCCTGAGCTATTACATACAGAATAGCTGGAACAAATCAAAACTGGGCATAACCATAACCCTGTTTATTCGATCATGGGAGCAGGTTGACTATAATGGAATTTATATTTAATGATTGGCAACTCATCATCCGCACCTAAAAATCCAATTGTATAACTACTACTCTTACATAGTTTCAGGTCTGTAAAGTTACTTAATGAACAGAACTTTCCTTGGGCCAATTTGGAGAAGCTCATGCCAGATAAATGGGGAGAATGAGGCAGTGTTCAAGAAGACAGTGAATGGAAGGAAGGGTGTGCTTAGGTCTCAGGAGCTTACTGAATGTACCAGAGCTTCTCTTTGCTATGTGAATCCCTGAAAATGCATTCGAATTTCTCCTTTTCTCCATAATAGTTCCACACTTACTAGATCTGTCAGTAAGACACCCAATTCCTGAAGCAGTGAATGTGCTCCCCAGGCCTGGAGTCTTGGTGCCAACTCAAAACATGCTACTCATGTAATTGAATGCGTTCTACCTGTGATTTCTGAATCTGGAAATCTGTGGTCTGTGTCTCAGTACCTGGAAGGTGTCTGGAAATACTCAAGGTGTGAGAGCCCCTGGCCTAGAGGAACATCAGATTGTAAGTAGTGTGAAGTTGCAATAAACAGGGAGGGAGGCAGAGTTTGAAAAGAAGAATTGGGGGGCTGGGCGGTGGCGCTAGAGGTAAGGTGCCTGCCTTGCCTGCGCTAGCCTAGGACGGACCGCGGTTCGATCCCCCCGGTTTCCCATATGGTCCCCCAAACCAGGAGCGACTTCTGAGCGCATAGCCAGGAGTAACCCCTGAGCGTCACCGGGTATGCCCCCCCCCAAAAAAAAAAACCAAAAAAAAAAAAAGAAAAGAAAAGAAGGATTGGGAAACAGAAGAAAACAGGTGAATATCCTTCAATATCTTACATGAGATTTCTTTTTAGATTTGTTAATTGTACATCTGTGTCTGTACTGGTTCTCATTCTGGTTTGTATTGATACTGGTTTACTGAGCAATATTGGCACTAAGACCTCACATTCCCACTCTTAACTCATTATCCCCATACAGGGAGCAGGAAAAAACTTAACATCAGTTCCCCAGTCATTGGGCAAAGGATTAAGTTACCTTGTTCTACATAAAGGTCAACATCCCTGTACCATTCAGTTCCCCTAGGCCCCCTCGTAGGGGAGCCCACAGCTGTACAAACACTGCATGGCCATCTAGACACACTGGAGTAGGGCAGGAAGTGAAAAAGAATTCTATTTATAACCGAGCCTCTGATGTGTATGGAAATCAGTGTTATCTGATTTCATGGATTCTCCTCATTTGCTGATGAAAACTTCTCCACATACTTTTTCTCTTCCTTCGAATGTGTCACTGGGAAGACCACTGCCATCCTAGCAATTATTCCTTAATTCTGCTCTTCCAATATCTTCATGTAATTCTGTCTGTTTTCCAAGAAGCCCTCTTCATCTCGAAATGTTTCCATACTGTTATGGGGGAGAGTATGATCTGTTTCATTATTTCCAGAGATGATTTAGAGAAAGCAAAAGGGGAATGATCCTAGAAAGGAAGTTTTTTTTAGAATATATGGCCTGAATGGGGAAGACTCATGGGTAGATTGATAAAGAATTTCTAGATATAGAATTTTTCAAAGAAAATGAAGTAGCTGAAAATTTCAGACTTTAGGAAGATTATAAACAAAATTAGGGCAAAATAGGGCAAAATTTGGGCAAACAACAAATATATTCAGTCTATCATTGATTTATTAGATATAATTGATTTATTGTTTAACTGGAAACTTCTATGTATCTGAAGAAATTTATTCTGAAAATATTTATCATTTACTTTCCTCATGAATGAAAAGGATTGGGAAATAAAAATAAAATAGGATAATTTTGTTTCACTTTGGTTTTAATTTTTGTTTTGTTTACCTGTACCTAGGACTCTGCTACCACTGGACTCACTATCTAATAATTATATATATATGATTATGTAAATTATGATAGGCCCATTCTGCACACTAGACATAGGCACATCGCACAATCTGAGATATAATGCAGTATTTTTCATCTGGAGAAGTATGCATTTTTCTCTCTGAAGTCTCTCCCTCTTGTCTCATCATATTTCTCTAAGTGAATTTATTTTAATTAAATTTCACTAAAATTACTAAGAATATAATATACAATAAATACACAAAATTTCTATTACCCAGTTATTATGACTTTCAAAATATTAACCAAAATACTTTGGGAAGTGGAGTGATCACTCAGAGACCCCACTTCTGCATATAGCTAAGTTGCTACAAAAAAAAACAACAACAGGAGTTTAATTCACATTTTAGACTGTATTAAATTTAAACAGTTGTAAAATTCTCTGAAAACAAAATAGCCTGATGATCTTTCTAGATTTCCACCTGATCAAAGAGTTGGAAATATTTTTACAAGATATTTTTAGTTCTCTGAGTTAGACTATGAAAATCACTCAAAAAAGTATCAAAGCCATTTCATGATGTTTTGCTAGTATTTTTAACACATCACTTTCATGCAACATTTTCAATATGCCTTTCTCCTTTGAAGCATTCAGGATCTCTATGTGCTTTTAGACTACTCATTTACATGACAGGTCAAATGCAATAATGTGACTTGATTTTATTGTATTTAAACATAGAATCTGACCCCAAAAATATTGGCTTTAAATAAAATGTTAGAAAGGAAGAAAGAACTTAGGAATGTACAGAAGGTTATAAAGCACAAGAAGTACTTAAATTCAAATCAACTTTTGTTACTTTTTCTTTTCATTATGTAAAAATGATTTTTGTTTTTTATTAATATCTTTATATAAACACCTTGATTAAATATGATTATAGCAGACACTTCAGCAGACAACATGGAGGAGGGAGGGGGGGCATTGGGGGTGGGAAGATTGCACAGGTGAAGAGGGGTGTTCTGTTTGTGACTGTAACCCAACTATAATCATGATTGCCATCATGGTGCTTAAATAAAAAATTTAAGCTGTAAAAATATGATTATAGTTGGGTTTCAGTCATGTAAAGAACAACACCCTTCACCAGTGCAACATTCCCATCATAAATGTCCCAAATCTCCCTCCTCCCCACCCCATCCCCGCCTGTACTCTAGACAGGCGTCTTACTTCCCTCATTCATTCACATTGCTATAATAGTTATTCCTTTAATGGTACTCATCATTCTTTGTGGTGAGTTTCTTGTAGTGAGCTGGACTTTTCAGCTCTCCTCTCCTTTGTCTCAGAGAATTATTGAAAAAATGTATTTTATTTTTCTTAAAACCCATAGATGAAGAAGACTATTCTGCATCTATCTCTCTTCCTCTGACTTATTTCACTCAGCATAATTGATTCCATGTATATTCATGAATAGAAAAATTTCATGACTTCATCTCTCCTGACTGCTGCGTAATATTCCATCATATATGTAACACAGTTTTTTAGCCATTCGTCTCTTGAAGGGCATCTTGGTTGTTTCCAGAGTCTAGATAGTGTAAACAGTGTTACAATGAATATAGTTATGATGAGGGGATTTTTGTATTGGATTTTTGTGTTCCTAGGCAATATCCCTAGGAGTGGTATAGCTGGAGCAATTTTCATGTGCCTATTGGCCATTTGTATTTCTTCTTTGACAAAGTGTCTGTTAATTTCTTCTCCATTTTATGGGAATAGATGTTTTTTCTTGTAAAGTTTCATCAGTATATTTTGGAATATTGGCCCTTATTTGATGGGTATTGGGTGAATAAATTCTCCCACTTAGTGAGGGCTTTTGTATCCTAGGCACTATTTCCTTTGAGGTGCTGAAGCTTCTCAGCTTAATATATTTTCCTCTGTTTATCTCTTATTCCACTTGTTTGGAGAGTGCTGTTTCCCCCTTGAAGATGCCTTTAGTCTCAATGTCATGGAGTGTTTTACCTACCTGTTCTATTTACCTTATTGTTTCAGGTCTGACATTAAGGTCTTTAATCCATTTGGATTTTACATTTGTACATGGAGTTAGCTGGGGGGCTGACTTCACTATTTTGCAAGTGGCTAACCAGTTGTGCCAACCCATTTGTTGAAGAGGTTTTCCTTCCTCCATTTAGGATTTCTTGCTCTTTTATCAAAATTAGGTGATTGTGTGTCTGCAAGACATCTCTAAGTAATAAAACCTATTCCACTAGTCTGACAAGCTGATTTTATTCCAATGTCATGCTATTTTTTGATAACTTTTGCTCTGTAATGCAGTTTAAAACTGGAGAAAGTAATGTCTCCCATATTTCTTTTCCCAGGGATTGCTTTAGCTATTCTAGATGTTTATTTTTCCAAATGAATTTCAGAAGTGTTTGATCCACTTCTTTGAATAATGTTATAGATGTCTTTAGAGGGATCGCATTAAATCTGTATAATGCTTTGGGGAGTATTGCCATTTTAATTATGTGAATAGTGCCAATCCATGAGCAGGGTATGTGTTTTCATTTCCACGTGTCCTCTCTTATGTCTTAGAGCAGGGCTTTATAGTTTTCTTTGTTTAGGTCCTTCACGTCTTTAGTCAAGTTGATTCCAAGATATTTGAGTTTGTGTGGCACTAATGTAAATGGGGTTGTTTTCTTAATGTACATTCCTTTCCTATCATTATTGGTGTATACAAAGGTCATTGATTTCTGAGTGTTAATTTTGTAGCCTGCCACATTGCAATATAAATCTATTGTTTCTAAAGCTTTTTGCTAGAGTCGTTAGGGTTTTCTAAGTATCATATCATCTGCAAACAGTGAGAGCTTGAAATCTTCCTTCCTATCTGAATTCTCTTGATATACTTTTCTTTGCCTATAGCAAATACTTCCAGTACTATGTTGATATGATTGGTGAGACAGGACAGCCTTTTCTTGTACCAAAATTCAGAGGGAAGGCTTCATTTTTTCTAGATTGAGAATAATAGTTGCCATTGACTTGAGGTAGATGCCCTTAACTATATTGTGAAAGGTTCCTTTCATTACCATCTTGCTGAGAGTTTTTTTTATCAAGAATGTATTTTTCACCTTATCAAATGCTTTCTCTATACCTATTGATGTGATTATGTGATTTCTATTTTTCTTATTGTTGATGTTGTGCATTATGCTGATAGATTTACGGATATTAAACCATCCTTGCATTCCTGGGATGAAACCTATGTGATTGTAGATGATGATCTTCTTGATGAAACATTGGATCCTATTTGACAGAATTTTGTTGAGCATCTTTGCATCTGTGCTCATCAGCAATATTGGTCTGTAATTTTTTGGCATCACCTTTGTCTGGTTTAGGTGTCAAGTTAATGTTGAATTCATAAAACTATTTGGAAGTCTTCCTGTTTTTTCAATTTCATGAAAGTCTGGTCAGTATTTGTAGCAGTCCTCTTGAACGGTTTGAAAGAATTTATTAGAGAATCCATCTGGACCAAGGTTTTTTTTTTTTTTTTTTTTTTGTGAGGGGGTATGCAACATTTGATTTCCGTTTTAATTTGCTCTATAGTGATGGGGTGTTTAGATATGTTACTTCTCCTTATTCAACTGTAGAAGGTTATAGGAGTCAAAGAATTTATCCATTTCTTCAAGGTTCTCATGTTTAATGGCATGGAGTTTCCCAAAGTAGTCTCTGATTACCCTTTGAACCTCTGCAATATCTGTAATGATCTTCCCCTTTTTATTTCTGATACAGGTTATCAAGTTTCTCTCTTTCTTTGTAGTTTTTAACAATGATCTATCAACCTTTTTTATTTTTTCAAAATACCTACTTCTGCTTTTGTTGATCTTTCAAATTGATTTCTGGACTTGTACTTCATTGATTTCTGCTCTAAGCTTTGTTATGATAACTGTTACTTTGTAATACAGTTTAAAGTTGAGAAAAGTATGCCTCCCATATTCCTTTCCCAAGGATGTCTTTAGCTATTCGAGGGTGTTTATTGTTCCAAATGAATTTCAACAGACCCTAGGAGAAAATCCCCAGAAAGAATCAACAGTCAAGAACATCATTACAGAGAAACTCCCAGAGATAAAGACTGCATATAGCCAAATCCTGCATGCCCTAAAAATACCAGCTAAAATAAATCTGAAGAAAAGCACCTCAAGATATATACTAGTCACAATGACAAATAGATAGGGATAGAATATTGAAAGCAGCAAGATTCAAAAGAGAAATTACATTCAAAGGAGATTTCCTTAAGATTTACTGCGAGGTGGTGCTAGAGGTAAGGTGTCTGCCTTGCAAGCGCTAGCCATGGAAGGACACGGTTTGATCCCCGGTGTCCCATATGTTCCCCCCAAGCCAGTGGCAATTTCTGAGCGCTTAGCCAGAAGTAACCCCTGAACATCAAACGGGTGTGGCCCTAAAAAAAAAAGATTTACAGCAGACCTGTCACAAGAAACCTCAAGACCAGAAAGCAGTGGTGGGATATAGTGACAAAACTCAATGAAATGAATGCTTCGTCCAGAATACTGCACCCAGCCAGACTCACTTTCAATTTTAAGGAAGTATACATAGCTTCACTGATAAACAACAGCTCAGAACATTTACATATTCAAAACCAGCCTTAAAATAAAAACTAAAATGTCTACTTTAAGAAAAGACAGACAGACATAACAAACTTCTACACAAAGATGACACTAAATTCTATGACAATTATCAATGGACTAAATGCACCTGTTAAGAGACATAGATTGACAAAATCAATCAAAAAATTAATCCAATGTCCTGCTGCCTACAAGAAACACAACTGAATAGTCAGAACAAACACAGACTCAAAATCAAAGGCTAGAAGAAAATCATCCAAGCAAATAACTCCCTTTAAAAGGTTGGAGTAACAATATGAATATCAGATAACACAAACTTTAGATTCAGAAAAGTTATAAGGGAGAAAGATGGGCATTTTGTAATAATCAAAGGGTATGTGCAACAAGAAGAAATACACTCCTAAATGAGGGACCAGTAAAATATTAAACACAATTGCTGACAAACCTGAAAGAAGACAGTCCTAGTAGCACAATAATAGTGGGAGACCTCAATAGTGCCCTATCACCCCTTGATAGGTCAACCAGGCTGAAACCCAATAAAAGTATATTAGTTCTGAAAAGAAAAATCAAAGAAAGTGGTCTAGTGAAAATCTATAGGACATTCCATCCCCATAAACCTGATTACACATTCTTCTTCAATGTACATAGGTCATTTTCCAGGATAGACTACATGCTGGCCCATTAAACATATCTTAATAAAGTCAAGAGGATAAAAATAGAACAGACTACCTTCTCATATCACAAGGTACTGAAATTAGATGTTAACTACACAGGGACCCAGAAGAAAAACCTAAAAAAAACCTTTAAAAACCTGGAAATTAAGCAGCACACAACTGAACAACCAGTGGGTCAGAGATTAAATCAAAGAGGAAACCAAAATATTCATGGAAGAAAACAATAAAGACAAAAACTTCCAGAATTTAAAGGACACAGCAAAAGCAGTACTAAGAGGAAAATTTATTAATTTGCAAGCACACATCAGAAAGGAAGAGGGGGCATATATAAAAAGTTTGATGACAAAGCTTATAAAATTAGAAAATGATCAGAAAGGCAGAAAGAAATAACAAGGCTTAGAGCAGAAAGCAATGAAGTGGAAATTCAAAAATTGTCCAAAAGATAAGGAAATCTTCTTTAAAAAATAAACAAGATTGATACACCAATAGCAAAACTCACAAAAATAGGAGAGAGCAGATTCATAAACTGAATTAGAAATAAAATGGGGGAGATGGCTACAGATACTACATAAATTCAAAAGGTAATCGGAGACTTCTTTGGGAAACTCTATGCCACAAAACATGATAACTTGGAAGGAATGTATAAATTCTTGGACTATTATTATCTCCATGGTTGAACGCTGATGACCTAACATATCTATGAAGACCCATCATTATAAGAAAATTAAAATAGTAATAAAATATGTTCCCAGAAACAAAAGCCCAAGTCCAGATAGATTCACTAATGAATTCTTTCAAACCTTGCAAGAGGAACTAGTACCATTCCTTTTTAGGCTCTTTCAGGAAACTGAAGAATCAGGATCACTCCCAAATAGTTTTATGAAGGTAACATCACCCAGATATCAAAACCAGACAGAGATGCTACAATAAAAGACCAATATTCATGATGAACACAGATGCAAAGATCCTCAACGAAATTCTAGCAAATAGGATCAATGAACCATGAACAAGTAGATTTCATTCCAAGAATGCAAGTTTGGTTTAACATATGTAAATCAATTAACAAAAGGAAAATAAAAACCATATGATCATATCAATAAATGTAAAGAAAGCATTCAGTAAGATCCAATACCCATTCTTGATAAAGACTGTCATCAACTTTAGAATGGAAGTAACTTTTCTCAATAAATTCAAGACCATATACCAAACCACAAGTTAATGGCAAATATTATTTTCAATGGAGATAAACTAAAAGCCATTCATCTAAAATCTGATACAAGACAAGGCTGCTCTCTCTAGTCTCTCCTATTCAACATAGTGCTGAAGGTTTTTGCCATAGCAATTAGGAAAGATAAAGTTATCAAGGGCATCCAGATAGGAAAGGGAGAAATCAAGTCCTCACTCTTTGCAGATGACTTGAGTCCAGAAACTTGTGCTGGAAGGGATGGAGAGGGAAGAGCACCCTGTCTGCTGGTGCTAGCTAAGAGATGAGTTTCTGAAATTTTACTTACAACTCCAAGCAATGCTTCAATTTGGTCAAAAAAGATGAAAGAAGCAAAGGCTTTAAATTTGACCGTTAAGGTATTCTCTTTGCTTATGACTAACCTTTTGTCTCTTTGCTCCCTGGCACAGTAAATAGTCTCCTTAGCACCACCGAGGATCTCTCTTAAGCACAGAACCATCAATGCACCATCCCCATAGAAAGAATTTGATGTGGGGCCGGAGAGATAGCATGGAGGTAAGGCATTTGTCTTGCATACAGAAGGTCGGTGGTTCAAATCCCGGCATCCCATATGGTCCCCCGAGCCTGCCAGGAGCGATTCCTAAGCGTAGAGCCAGGAGGAACCCCTGAGCACTGCTGGGTGTGACCCAAAAACCAAAACAAAAACAAAAAAAAGGAAGAAAGAATTTGATGCATAAATGAAATATTCTAAAATAGATTAAGTACTGGTGTAAGTTCTCATCCAAAACAATTCAATAGATTCTACTATTAATCTTCTCATTATTTTCAAAAAAATTTAAACATTAAATAATATTTTAATTATCTTATAAAAATAATTCAACATTTCTTTAAAAATATATTTAAAGCAAAAGTATATTTAAAGCAAAAGCTTGCCCAAAAAAGACATTTGTAAACTATATTAATCATCATTTTTGTCATCGGTGCATTTTTAACATTCTTTTTAAATCCATTCTGTGTCATGAGCAGGCACCACCCACTCTAGAAGGCCCAAGGTTTCAGGATTTCATGGTGTTCTGTATCACTGGCAATATGAAGGACAAGTAATTTTTTCTCCCCTCTCCCCAAACAGAGAATTAAACTACATCAAAGCAGCATCTCTGTGTGTCTTTTCCCCCACCTTCACAGAGCTGGAAAAAAAATCCACCTAGATTCTACAGTCCTCTGAAATATTACCAAATATTAATCAACTTTTTCCAGAACATTTGAACAAAAGCCAGAGATATGCATGAAAATTAGGTACATTTTGATTCTAAAGTGAGTTTTTAAAGGTTCTCTATATTTAGGAAATAAACTTAAATGCTGGTAGATTGTAGGTTCAGTGATTTTCATAGTGTTAGAGAACCTGATCTACCAAATACCATGTCAATCAGAGTCTATATTTGGTTACAGCACAGAATCAGTATTCTACTTGTTGGTGGAACACTTGACTGTGTGAAAGGTAAGGAAAAAAGGAAACCAAATCAGACACTACGAACAAAACTTCTAGTGAAATTACCTCCTTTTCTTTCAGCCTACATGTTCAGTGGAATTTTCCAGAAAGCTATGGTGAAGTTCATTCTCTCCACAGGTTGTTAAAAACTCTATGCAGGGATATTTTATACATTGAAGAGATTACCAGTCTTTCTTGTCCCTAGACGTCTGTTGTCTTTAAGTTAGTTCATTTTAACTCCATAAATCATTATTACATTGCAACAGGTATTTAGTAGGTCCCAAGAGATAGTGCTTGACATGTGTGCTGCAAACCCTGTTTTGATCCCCAAGCACTGCCAAGAATAACCCTTCAGCACCACCAAATGTGATCAAGAAACAAACCATGAATGTCTTTATATGTGATAGATACTATCTACTCTTCCTGAATTAGGCCATATCTAATTATTAACCAAACAATCCAGGCAGTGTTTCTAATTAGCATTGAATAAGTCAGACTAAAAGAAGACCAAAGCTCTATGACAACTAGGGAAAACAACAACTAACATAGAAAACCAAAGTTCTTTCCACTAATCTGAAGTGCAAAATGCCTGGTTTAGGCTTCACTCAAATCAGAACAATGATACTTGCAGCCCTTATCTTTCATTCATGGGACAAGAGTCTTCTCTGAAGAAAGACAATGACCTGGGTTCAACTTTTTCAATCCTGTACTATCAGCCATAGTCTAGAAAACTGTGATAGAAGATACCTTAGAGAGCCCGTAAAGGGGAGCTGATCCCTACTGAGGGGCCCAGCTCAATATAAAAGGAGAATTGTTGACCATTGTCAAGAAATCTCAGCATTGAAGCCCAGAGTCCCATCTCCAGGGTCCAACTCCAACTCTCCCTGGAATGGCAGTGAGACTGCTTCCTCCATGAATGTCTAAAACATATTTGTAAATTGAAACATAAGAAAACAAGACGTAGTGGGTGGCGTGATAGTGTTTGCTTTGCACGGACCTGGGTTTAATCCCTGGCATTCCATATGGTCCCCCAAGCCAGGAGCAGTTTCTGAGCACATAGCTAGGAGTAACTCCTCAGCATCACCATGTGTGGCCAAAAAAAAAAAAAAAACCCTAAAGGAAAGAAAATAAAAGAAAACAAGACTTAGAAAATCTCCTGAAAAGTGTGCCTATCAAGCTGCATACTAGAATTTAAAGAACCAAATTGGGAGGTAAGACCATTGGGCATATTTTGCAGTTAGTAACTACCCAGGAAGTCAAATTCTACCTTTCATTTAAAGCAAATAATGACCCAGTGGAAAGCACATCAATCACATTTTTCAAAATGAGAACTCATATATAGGTTAGGATTCAGTGACCCAGTGTAGCTATTTCTCCTATGATAAAAACTATTTTTATTTGAAAATATATTTTACTTCTATGGTTCCTTTGAGACTGATTAACTTTAAAAAGTGAAAGAGGACAAAGTTTCAGTGTTTTTAAGAAATGATAGCCATCTTGAAAGCATTCTCCAACAACCAAGACTCCGAGATCTGAACTATCCTCGGAAGGCCCAGCTCTATTGCTATAGCCCAGCTACTGCTTCTTGGCCAGATGCTGAGAACCAATCAATACTATCCTTGGAACAGAAATTGTTACTGAATTTGGCCCAACACATGTAAAACAGCCTCTACCTCATCAGTGCAAGCAAGCTGCAGGACTCAGTAACTTCTATAGCCCAGAGACTAAGAATTTATATAGAAACAGCCTCCCCAAATTGACTGAAATTCATTGCATTTTGAGATCTGGGAGAAAGGCAGTTGAAGTACTATGAGGTCAATTATTTGCATTATTTAAATGTTGAAGTTGGGAATTTATGACCAGTCATCTTGATAACATACATGCAAGTAAACAATGTCCACTGAAAACTAGCAAATATAACTTATTACATTTAAATCATACATGCTACAAATTGTACATATTATATACCTTATAGAAAAAATACATTACCTTTCAAATATATGTTGGCACAATTGTCTTTAATAAAGAATCAGTTTTAAGTGTTACTGTATTTGTAAGTAAGATTCTAAGTCTGATCCCAACACTTACAATTACTAGATGTGGTCACCAAAGCTTAAATTAAAAAGACTTACTATAAAAAAAACTAATTAAAACTGTGAGGCAATTAATATATATATTAATTTATTCTCCTTCTCTTTTTCTCTCTCCTTCTCTTTGTCTACACACACACATACACACATACACACACACAAACACACAAACACACACACCTAAATAGGGATCCTAGAATATATCGACACATTAAATCAATCTTTGACAAAAGCCAACTACCACACAGTAAAGAGGACAGTCTGATAAACAGTGTTAGAAAAGATGCCCATATACTTAAAAAGCCAAATATACTTAAAAGCCCATATACTTAAAATGCCAAATCCATGAGAGTTCATACTTCTCATACAAATTAGCTCAATAAGTTAATATGCAAACTATAAAACATCTAGAAGTAAATATAGGAAGAAATCTAAATGATCTTTGATTTGATTATTTGTGTATTTTAGATTCCATGCCAAAATATGACCCATAAAAGCAAAAAGCGATATATTAGTTATTAAAAGTAATGGGCATCTCACATTTTTCCCATAAAAGATACTTTAAGAATTTCAAAAGACAGTCATAAACTGAAAAAAAAATTATTGCAGATGAAAAGACATTTAAAAAATATACAATGAATACTTAAAACTCAAAATGAAAATAAAAGCTCATTTAAAACTGGTATCAAGCTGTGAAAAGGTGCATCAAGCAGCAGACAGGAGGGCAAGTCTAGTCCATCCATCCTTATCAGGACTCTACAAAGCACTAGAAAGAGGAGATGAGTGATCAGTAGAGAAAAATTAGACCATATATTAATATTCCTTAATTTTTGAGATCCATGAAGCACTTATCCTCATCCTACAAACAGCTTCTGTGAAACAAAATTTCTCACTCTAAACCTCAACAGTCCATTATAATTTAGAAATAATTGAAGCTTTTGAAATTTCCCATATATGTCAATATAGTCTTTTTAATAATTCTCCAACCCAATATAAAGTAGTTTTCACATTGATAAATTCAACTTGAAAACTTGAGTTAGTGATTCAAAGAAAAGAGAAGCCATTAAGAAGCTCATGTGAATGGAGCTGAAGCCTTCCATACACCACAAAGGCAGCGAGGAGAGAGTAAATGAACATGCAAGGAGTCTATAGTTATTCCCATGACAGTTTACTTCAAAGGAGGAGAAACCCCATAGCTTTCAGGCAGAGGGAATTCCCTCTCTAATGTCCCCAATATTTACTATGCATTTGCAGGAAAAAAAAAAAACAGCACAAAATAATCTTTTTTTAGATTTATTTATCTATTTATTTTTACTTTTGATCTCTTTGTTTGGGTTTGGATATTGAAGTTGTTTCCAATTTTTTTCCTTTTTGCACTCTGTTATATCTTCATTTCAGGACCATAGTTATTAGGTGGTGCTTGTCTTTATTGCTGTAGTGCTCACTGAATTTTTTTTGATTTTTTTTTTTATGTGAGATCTCCTTTTGTATGGTTGTGGTGTTTCACTTCCTTTTTTCCTTTTCTCTCTCAAACTGAGGTTGAGAGCCTCTAAAAACACTCCACCCACTTTCGGCTTATTTGATTTTTGCCCCAATTTATTGCTCTTCTTTTCTTCAAACAAAACCACATAACTTGAACTATCTAGTACTGCCTCTCAAATAGAAGGGGAAAGAGTGGAGGGTATCAAGACCAAACAGTTGTATGATCACCAAGTAGTAGGCTAGACACAGAGGGGACCACCTATACTAGCAGCCTGGGGATTGAGGATGGGGGATATGGGATGCAAGATGGGAACGGGAGTTGAGGGAGGACAACTTTGGTGATGGGAATTCCCCTGACACATTGTTAATATGTACCTAAAATATTACTGTGAAAGATATGTAAGCCACTTTGGTCAAAATAAAAATTATATCACAAAAAAGAAGCTCATGTGAAAAAATGAAAATCCTGCAGGAAGGTTCAGCTCACAGGAAACGATGGAAAATAGTGAGACAGGGACAGGAGGCAAAGAGTCAAAAACCGATATTCTATTCTTTCTACGAGTACTAGTGGAGAAATTAAGAAATTCTGCTAAATCTTTCTAAACCTCAACAATTTTTCCTTTGTAAAAACAATGATGTTATAAGTATAGTAAACTATTCAAAAACATTTTTTATCACTTGTAACAGGACAGTGAGCACAAGATAGTCTTATTAAAAGAGTATCTTTGAGTCTATTCTTTCTAAGAGCAGCTAGGAGAAAGTAAGAGGTTTTTGGTGCAACATCTTTATGACAAATTAAAATTAAGAAATACAATTTAGGGGGCCGGGCAATGGCGCTGGAGATAAGGTGCCTGCGCTAACCTAGGACGGACCACGGTTCGATCCCCCGGTTCCCAACATGGTCCCCCGTGCCTGCCAGGAGCGACTTCTGAGCAAATAGCCAGGAGTAACCCCTGAGCACTGCCGGGTGTGGCCCAAAAACCAAAAAAAAAAAAAAAAGAAATACTATTTAAAATTAAAGTATATAGACAATATATCAAAGGCTATTACTGAGGAATCGTGACAAACCTAAATTTCACTCATCGTCTTTTGGCATACCATGTTGTGATAACAGTCACCCAACTTCAGTGACTCAGACCAAGTAAACTTCATTTCTCAGTAGTCTGACATGTTGGCAGTTACCCTGCCCATGTTTCTTCTTCATTTACAGAGGCAGAGTGGTGCCAGTTTCATGTGCATATTGCACAAACCATTGTGATTGCTACCTTACTGTAAATTAGTGAATATACCCCAAAACCATTAAATAATTTTTAATAAAATATTTAAGCATCATAATTACAAGCATAATTGTAGTTGGGTTTCAGCCCCCTTCACCTACATTCCCACCTCCAATGCCCCCCTCCCTCCTTCCCAACCCCTGCCTGTATTCGAGACAGGCATTCTACTTATCTCACTCATCTAGATTTAATGCAATTTTACCTAGTACAGAGAAGGCCATAGGACTTCATCTCTAGAGATTTAATTTTTAATTAAAAGGTAATTTTGAGAATTACTAAGATTAAGTAGAATTTAGTAATATATTGTTTCATGACACCTTTTGAACATGACTACCAGGGCTACTGAAAGATTTTCTAATATTTCATTCAAAACTGTTGGTATGAATGTCTTGGTCTGATTTGAGTTAATTTATTTTCTCTTAAAGAAATTTGATGAACAAGAAGAGACAAAGAAAATATATCAATCCACTACTCCCCTTTGGAAAAGTAGGAGAAATACACACAGTATTTTTCTTCAAGAGAAGTATAAACTAATTATGGAATTACAAGATAAACAGAAAATATAAAATTTCTATAGTACATAGTTTCCTTCAATGTCCTACATCTCCACTCAACAGATTCTGGTTGCTGAGAAGAAGAAAACAATAAAAATAAAATTTTTAAGAACTAACAAAATAGTACCTTAGGTAAGGTGCTTGCCTTGCATGTGGTCAACCTGGATTTAATCCCTGAGAACATGTACAGTTTCCTGTGCTCCACCAGGAGTAAATCCTTTTAACTAAAAATATAATTGTCCCTTTGGATGCCAGTAATTATAGTTAAAATACTTGGCAGAAAACTAATTTGCATTCCATATCACTTTTAAATTAATTTCTATTCTATTAATCACAGCAGCATGTAAATGAAATTTGAAATCAAGACTTTATAAATCTATGGTATATGATATTCTACAGTTATTGATGTGAAATTAGAGTTTCAACAACCCTTTGGAACTTCATGGCTTGACTCTTTCTACTCTTCTTTTAACTTATTTGGTTCTGGGGGGGCAGGTATTATTATTGCTTTTCTGGGTTTTGGGTGATCCCATAGATCACTCCTGACAAAACTTTACTCTTCCCCAAACAAAACCACATAACTCGAACTATCTAGTCCCGCCTCCCAATTAGAGGGAGAATTAATGGAGGCACCAAGACCAAACAGGTATAAGATCACTAAGTAATAAACTAGACACAGAGGGGGTCACTCAATCTAGAAGTTCCTGGGGAGAGGGTGGAGGATAGGGGAGGCAGGATGGGAACGGAGGTGGAGGGAGGACAACTTGGTGATGGGAATTTCCCTGATTCAATGTTTACATGTACCTGGAACATTACTGTGAACGATATGTAAACCACTATTATTTTTTTTTTTTTGGTCACACCCGGCAGTGCTCAGGGGTTACTCCTGGCTTCATGCTCAGAAATTGCTCCTGGCAGGCACGGGGGACCATATGGGGCACCGGGATTCGAACCGATGACCTTTTGCATGAAAGGCAAATGCCTTACCTCCATGCTATCTCCCGGGCCCCAACCACTATTATTAAAATAAAAATTATATTTAAAAAAAAAGATTTGGGGAACCATATAGAATACTAAGGATTGAAACCTGCTCAGTTGTATGCAAAGGCAAGCCCCAATCCTGCTGTCTCTCTGGCCCTTGCTTTTGACATCTTTTTAAATAATTAAACACTTTTGTTTAGAAGAATTATACCTCCAGAAAAAACTAAGTATTGCATATGCTTGTCTAACTTTATGAACACAAAAGTACCATTAATTTTTCTATGTTATCTAATAACATAGAAAACTGACTCATCTTTTATGTCCTATGATTGGTAGTTATAGGCTCTTGGAGATACTGGAGTGGTCAAGAGTATATACAGCCTTGGCTGTACAAAGAACCATGTTTAATCTCCAGCACTTCATGAGCCTCAGGATTGCCAGGGGCTATCCATTGGCACCCCAACACCAGCTGGCAAGAGCACCAAACTTTTAGCTAAATGGACCAAGTATAGTCCACACTGACTCTCCAGTGGGAAAAAAAAAAATAAAATGAAGTATAAATCGTATGGACAGAAATATACAAAATAACAGAATAATTTGATTATTGTTATGTATCTTTTTATACAATACTGAAAACATATCATGGATTTACTGAATAAGAACAATATATTTAATTTTTTCAGGATCACAGATAGTCCTAAATTTTATTTGCTTTGTAGCTTTACCTGCCATGATTTATCATAGTCCCACCCAATCTAGCTCACCATAAAAGAAAATGCACCACCTTATCTACAAAGTGAAGCTTTTCAAAGCTGCATCACACACAGTCTGTCACAGAGTGAGCAGGCTTGGAGTTCTACTCTTCCGTGGCTTGAAAGAGGCCCGTGCTCCACCTAGTCAGGACCTGACAGCATTCTGGCTTTGATCACAGTTCCCTTCAACTTTCATGTTTCCAGGCTAATGTGCCCTCATTTCCTGAACCCATGTTCAACACTCTTTGTTCTGAGGCTCTTCCCATTCAGTTTATCTGAAAGTTGCTGACTTAAAACAGAGCCTACTGGTTCTTAGCACGACTACAGGCTGATCTTTCTGAGTCACTTTTAGTCCTCACAGTGAGGCAGGTCACTGGCCTGGTGCCCTAGGGAGTAGTTGAAGTCCTTCATGTCATTTCCCAGAGCCTATGGAACACCTTGAAGCCATCAGTGCTATGTTTAATCTTCCTCTTAACAAAGATTTTGTACCTACTGACACACATTACAGTTCTTCTGTCACTTTTCTTTGTTGTCTCTCCACCCCAAGAAGGTTGTGATCTGAAAAAAAAGCAAGAGCAGCTGCAGGAACTCCACCAGATGGAGCCTTCATCCTGAACTTTTCAGCTTCCTTTCATAACTGTGTGAAATCAACTCCTGTTGTCAAAGTAATAGGCTGGTATTCTGTTCTAGCCATCTATGCTGACTATACCAGGGTCCATCAGCTTAGAGAGTTCAATTAACTATAAGAAGACTTTGAGGCTTTTCTGACCAATGCCAGACTGCCCAGAACTGACATTGAACTGCTAGTAGAGGTATAGTGGGCAGGGCACTAGTCTGACATACACCTAATCTGGGTGAGATAAATGGCACACCATATAGTCCACTAGGCATTACGAGGTGTGATCCCTGTATGACCTAAAAACCAAAAATAAATAACCTAAACTTTGTAACTTTGTATTCTAACTCTATGTTATACTGGGATAGGAAGCACAGAAGTCCTCATTCCTGAACATAACTGAAGAAAAGGTACCAGCATGAAGTAGAGAAGTGCGTTAGGTGGGAATGTGTGTAAATAAATTTATTATACTGACCACTGAAAGCAACTGGATACACAGGGAGAAAAATGTGCCTTTTGGGAAAAAGTAGACCAGGTTCCACCTCCTGGTCCTATACGTGGGTATGGTTTTTAAGCAAGTTACTTATCTGTAACCTCAATCTTATCAGTAAAAGAAACAAAACAAGCCCACTACTCCAGTGGTTCTGTGAGCCCTAAATGAAAAAATATGCATAAGAAATACTTAGAGCAGGTTAGTTAGTTCTTTCTTTTCTTTTTTTTTTGGGGGGGGGCACACCCGGCAGTGCTCAGGGGTTACTCCTGGCTCCATGCTCAGAAATTGCCCCTGGCAGGCACGGGGGACCATATGGGGCACCAGGATTCCAACTGATGACCTTTTGCATGAAAGGCAAACGCCTTACCTCCATGCTATCTCCCGGGCCCCAGTTCTTGCTTTTCTAACTAGCATCAATCTCAGAAAAATAAGTCAATTATTTTAAATTATTTATGCCCTATAGTCACAAAAATGTTAATAGTTGGGTTTCAGTCATCAAATGTATACCATTTTTCATGTAACTTTACTGCCACCAATGTTCCTTATTTCTCTATTTTCTTACCAACTGCCATCTTCAGGACAGGCATTCTATTTCTGTCTCATACTATCATTTTATGTTAGTTGTTGGTGCAGCTATTTCTCTAACTTCACCCACCACTCTTTGTGGTGACCCTCATCTTTATAGATTTTTACCATAGTGGGTATTATTACCATACTGTCTTTTACTTTCTTAAATCCCAAAGATGAATCTACTTCTCTCTTTCTGACTCATTTCACTCAGCATAATAGTCTTTATGTCCATCCATGTACAGGTAAATTTTATTACTTCGTTTTTTTTTCTAATAGCTGCATAGTATTCCATTGTGTAGATCTACCAGTCTCTTTAGTCACATCTGTTGTCACGTACCAGAGTCGTTTCTAGATTCTTGCTCTTGTAAATAGTGCTGCTTGAACATTGGAACAAAGAAAACTACAAAACACCACTTCAAGAAATAAAAGAGAACACAAGGAAAGATAAGCAAATATTGTGTTCATGAATTGGGAGGATTCACATCACTAAAACAACAAAACTCCACAAAGCATTGTACAGATTTAATGCAATTCCTATAAGCATACCCATGATATTCTTCAAAGAAATGTATCAAACACTCCTTAAATTCATTTGGAAGAGTAAATGCCAAAAAATTGCTAAAGCAACCCTTAGTAAAAAGAAGATGGGAGGCATTACTTTTCCCAACTTTAAATTATACTACAAAGCAATAATAAACAAAACAGCATGGTATTGAAATAAAAGAAAGAAGTTCTGATTAATGGAAAAGACTGAGTATTCATAGAATGACCTCAGACATACAATAAACTGGGAGCCGGGAGGTGGCGCAGGAGGTAAGGTGCCTGCTGCGCTAGCCTAGGACGGACCACGGTTCGATCCCCCGGTTCCCATATGGTCCTCCGTGCCTGCCAGGAGCGACTTCTGAGCACATAGCCAGGAGTAACCCCTGAGCGTCACTGGGTGTGGCCCCCCCAAAAAAAGAATGACCTCAGACATACAATAAACTAAGACATACAAGGTACTGACAAAACTTAACAATAAAAGACATCTAACCCCACCAAAAACTGGGCAGAAGAAATGAACAGACATTTCCTCAAGAAGAAATGAAGATGACCAAAGGCACATGAAAAATGTTTCACATCAGTAACCATAATGCAAATCAAATCAACAATGACATGCCATCTCACACCACAGAGACTGCTATACATCACAAAGTACAAGAACAACAATTGTTGGAGTGGATGTGGGGAAAAAGAACTCTTATTCACTGCTAATGGGAATTCCATCTAATCCAGCCTTTGTGGCAAACAGTATGAATAGTACCCCCAGAAAGTCTGGATATTGAGCTTCCATATGATCCAGCATACTACTACTAGGCATATACCTCAGAAACACAAAAAACACAATACAGAAATAAATCCTTTAAGTATAATGGGAAAGAAAATAAAATCCAGATGAGATCTATCAAGTAAGTACTGGCTAGAACCATGCCCAGCATGCTTTTCTCAGGACTTTTTTAAATACGTCAACCTTGAAACTCCAAATCAAGGCACGGCTAGTGCCTACCCCTCACAAATAACTTTTCAGAATAGGAAGAACTATAGGGTAACATTGTGGTATGGAAGGAGAAGTCAAGGTTCTATTCTTATTTTATTTAAATAAAACTATTTGACTCTGCTAGTAACAAAGTTAAAGGAATAATAGCCAAGAAAGGAAAACAAACCTCCACATGAGAGACCTGGAGTTAAGTTTGAGTTCTTGTGGGTATATGGAAACCTTTAAAGTATCTTAAATGTCATTATCCCATTCTCTAAAATAAATTTTAAACTTAAGTATGATGAGATGGTCAAAGTATTAAAAATAAATTAATACGGGAAAGTCTAAAGCCTGCTGGGAGATACCCATAAAGCATTAATTTGCTGATTCTGCGAAAATAGTTGATGTGCGAGAATTAAAAATAATCCTAATATTCTTGAAGATAATTTCAGTCAAATTAAAATGATATATAAGGTATTCCTAGACTACACAAGTCAATCTGCACTCAGAGGCCATTTGATCTTAAACAATGAGACCAAGATAATACAAACAGTTCTCTCAGAGCCTAGTTGGGAGTCCCAACGACCAGCACTTTGGTGTCCCTACCATCGTGAATGGTCAGCACTGCCCTCTAGTGGCAAACACGATCCAACACAGCTCCTTCAGTGAGACAGTTAAGTCTGGGCAGGGTTCCCCTAAGGACCGCCTTCAACTCTTAAGTGCAAAGTAATACCGTACTTAATTTTTACCTTTCGATAATAGCACTTCTTTCATATTCCAGTGAAATCCAAAACGGGCAGTTTGTTAAGTTGATGGAAAAACTCTTAAGAAGCACAGGATAACGATCCATAGGCTTTTTAAGATTTTAAACCCATTAAGAGTCCGGACAAAAGCAAATTAAAGAAGGGTCTTACTCATGCATCTCCTGATTCCATTTACAAAGCTTTATGGGGAGCCTGCAAAGTCATTGTCTGAAGAGACGCTGGAGATATGTTCAGCATTTGGGTAGCTTGCCTTGCATGCAGCCAACCTGTATTCAGTACGTTCCATCCCATGTGGTCCCAGAGCACTTCCAGTAAAGAGCCAGTATTAACTCCCGAGCATGTCCCCCACAAAACAAAACAAAACAAATATCAAGTATACTAAAATTAACAAAAACAAGGGGACCCGTAGTTAAATTCATTCTTATAACTCTATTAGACCAATCTAACCCGCAGGCAACTATAAACTTTAAAATATAGGAAGGAAGAGAAAACAGTTCATGAGCCAGAGAGAGGAAGGGGGTAAAGGCACTAAACTCTAAATTTAGGGGTGTTTAATTTAATGGCTGAGTAAATGTGATCTTCTATGATAGTTCTATTTTTTGTTTATTTGTTTGGGGGCCACACCCAGTGACGCTCAGGGTTGACTCCTAGCTATACGATCAAAAATCGCTTCTGGCAGGCACAGGGGACCATATGGGATTCAGGGATTCGAACCACCATCTGTCCTGGGTCAGCTGCTTGCAAGGCAAACGCCCTACCACTGTGCTATTGCTCTGGCCCTCATAGTTCTACATTTTAATAGCTGTTTCTGTGATACTGGGGTACTTCAGAGCACTAGGTGATTACGTCTATGTCTAGAGGCCCAGACCCATCAGCCAAGGAGTGTTAGGGGCCTCCAGGGTGCTAGATCAGATAGGTGGGGTAGAGGGAGTTGAGAGGGCTGAAACATGGGCTGAATTCTGGACCTTGCATACTCTCTGACAGCTTTATCTCCTGAAATGTCACTCCAGACCCTGTGTTGTCATTTCACCTAAGAAAGCAAGGACTCAAAAAGACTCACAGTCAATGGGATCTTTGTCAGCGGCATTCCAAGTCAGAGAAGGTTCTTTCTCATCATGTGCCTAGCAAAGCTTCTGCTCAGGTTGGGGGCGGGGGAGGACACATGAATGTCAAGAAAGCTATTTTGAATGGTATTATTTCTCCTTGAGTTAGAGATAAGTTCATTGAGTAAAACAGTTATTTTCTTAGCATTGCCTAATGTGAAGAAAGAATAGATGGTATTTTTTAGATCATCTTTGTGTTAAGTTCAATGACATGTATTCAAATTTCCTTACACCACACATTTTTCCAGTATGAATCTTATTTAATGTTCTCTCTTGAATTTAAGTACCAGCCAAATATACATCACCACTGGCAGGTGCTTCCATGTCTCTTTCTTCACTAACACCACTGCTAGCCAGCCAGGGGGGCTAGTTTCACACTATTCTGAAATTATCTAAAATTGAGAAAAAGGAGAGTAGAAATATGTAGGGAAATCCCCTTTCTTCAAGATTTCTATCTAGGATTTCAAATTGTTTGGACAAGTTTCACATAAACTTCCTCTTCTGATGGTGATGCAGAATACTTAGCCTCCAGAGGGGAATATTGGTCTGCTAAAACGTGTTTTTCAGATAAATTGCAATTTGCTAATTGCTTGTGGCATTCAAAAAGACTTTACAGATATTCTTACAATACTTCAATATAATTTTTTTAAAAAGTTTAATCAAACAGAAAAAATCTTATTCCAGGAAAGTAATATCACACAAAATGAGGATATGACTCATCTAATACCCCATTTCACTTCATTGCTTTATACTGTAAAATAAACTGTCATTAAACTTTAGGGACTCTATTACCAGGTGGCCATTGTAAGTAATCAAGAGGTACCATAGAGACATAAGAAACTTAATTTTTAAGTTAGAAATCACCTTAGCTTTTGAATTAGAAACTTAAACGGCACCTCAAAATTTTCAATGAATATCATTTATCAATGGACATGGTTCAAGTTTTCATTATAATAAAGTCTTCTTAACAGAATACTGGACACATAACCACCAGACTAAGAATTTTATATCAGTTCCACTGGGATGTTCTCTAGTAATTCAAAACTTTCATGTTCAAGCTGATTACTTAGAGTAGCTCAAGATAAAAAAGATGTCAAAATCCGTTCTGCAAGAAAGGCTGAAAATAATCAGCAATTTTGTGAACAAAATGTTCAGATTTGTGACAACAATTTTACTGAGCTCCACTATAGAAATTTAGCTGAAAGTCATTATGAAGTAAGTGGCTAAGGATTATTTATCATAATTTAAAGTGCAATAAAAATACATAAAAGTAGATGTTTGACAAGAGGATGATTAAATACATTAATGGAGAGCCACATGATGGATTATTCTGGAGCTATTACAAATTAAGCTTCAGGAGTTGTAACAATATGAGCAAATATTCATTAAGGGACATAATGAGAAAATAATGAGAAATATTAAGGAAAATGTGAGAAAATACACATTAAAAAGATTATGAAAGTCTATGTGCACATTTGAATTTAGCTTTATTTATACTTGCTAATTTTAGCAAGTTTTTATTAAAACATTTTTAAAACATAGTATTAAAACATTCTTAAATTTTTTTTTTTGTTTTTTGGGCCACACATGTTTGATGCTCAGGGTTTATACCTGACTAAGCGCTCAGAAATTGCCCCTGATTTGGGGGGACCATATGGAATGCCAGGGGATTGTACCATGGTCCCACGGTCCTTCTTTGGTTAGTGCTTGCAAGGCAGACACTTTACCTCTAATGCCTCCTCACCGGCCCCATTCTTAAAATGCTTTAAGAAACTTACTAAATTTAAAAAGGAAGATACCAAAATATTACCAACCATATTCACTGAGTAGTATGTTAATTATGATTTTCTTTTTCATCTCTAGATAAACAGGCCTTTCAAGACATTTGGGGACAGAAAATAATAATAATGCTATTTCACTTATCTATGCTCCACCATGAAACCCCTAATTTTTTTCCATTGAAACTGTAGACATGTTTAGCTGCTTCCCTTTTATTTTTCTTCAGCATACTTTCCACACTAGACTAAACGGTCTCATGATAAGTCAAGAGCTGCAGTGTACATACTTCTTTAAGAATTGTATATCCTTTCCTATTTTTGATTCATACAATCTCAAGAAAACAGGAGATAAGTATTAAAGTCTTCTTGAATTTCTGTATGTATGTCTCCATAAAAATGCTATTAATTCTATTAATACTAAAATGCCCTAAATATTTACTAAGTTTAAATCCTAACTACGCTCAGATCTCCACTCAAAAGGATCATTTGTCAGAGAGGTCTGCTGACCCCTCCCTCCTTCTAGATGCCGATGCCTCTGTGTCATTGATCTTATCACGTAATCATGTCTTCATCATGTAAACAAGAGCTCAAGTTATTTGCTCATGCACTTTTTACTCGTTCAATCTTCTATCTCCGCCACTATAACTTTCAATAAGGCAATTCCAGGACTGCCATAATCTTGTACCCATCTCTGTTCCACCAGTGGCTTTTACCCTAAAACCTAGAACAATGACCTAGTAGAGATTTATTTTAAATGTGCTTAGTAAATCAAAGAGAGAGCAATGAACACTTTGGAATTTTCCTCTACTGAAAATAGAAATAAGTCCTGTCTTATAGATATGACATAAAAATTAAATTAGATACGGGGCACCGCCCACCCTGAACACGTGTCATGTGGACCCCAATTTAGGCAGTGACCGTCCAATCCTGAGACC
>PVKC010006497.1:0-31235 GCA_004027635.1 Crocidura indochinensis
TCTTTCTAAGTTAATCTCCATGGACCCCCAGTCATATTCAGGAGATAGACCAATCTACATAGGAAACAGAAGGAAGGAAGGAGGGAGAGGGGTTCAGGTTGCAATTTTCTTGGCCTCAGCCCTCCCATGAGACCCTTATCTGTATACTTCTAAAACAAGAGAAGGTCTGAGCCTCTGGACCCCCACATCAGTCAGCTACAAGAGAATTACACAGGGGGAATCTACTCTCTTACCTGAGGAATGCAGCTTCAGGATCAAGGAAAGTTATAGCACATTTACTGCAAAGAGTGCTATATGTCAAGAACAGCAATGTGGTCACAAAGAATCAACACTGATGGCCAGACACTATGCAAACACAGATGGAACCCTAATAGGTGTGGATTGGACTTAATCCATGCTACCATGGCCTGCATACAAATGATGGTTTATACTTTTATTTTATAGCTGAAGAAGCCAGAGGGGTTATATAGCTTCTTTAAAGATTCACAGTACATTAGGGTAAGAGTGAGGACTTGATCTGAGCCTTGTGTTTTGTTTTTTTAACCAAACCCTGCTGGCTGCTTCTTGCCTTTTTTGGTTCAGATCTGATCTCATAATAATGTTTTAATGAATTTGCTCCAGAAATAGTTTTTTATTGACATCCTGGGTCTTCAGCCATTTGGAAAAGGCTGGGGTGAATGATCTCTAAAATGACCTGACCAACATAATTTTTCATCATGAGCATTTTATATCAACTTTTGCCTTGAGGAAATGGCTTCGAGACTCCGAAATTAAAAGACAGACTGAGAACTCACAGTGAACCACACAGTAACTGAAACTGTGTGTGTTGCCCTGGTGCATATATTTGGGATAGTACCACTCACCAATGCTTCTACTCTCTGAGTCAGCACTTCTACCTTTCCAATTCATCACTGCAGGAGAGTGGAGCACCTTCACCCTCCAGGAGCCTTCTTAACACATACTCTATAGACCAAAGAACCCCAATCTCACATTTGGGGAAAAAAGCCTCAGAAACTATAATTCTGTCTAAGAAACTATAATCCCCGGGAACACCTCCATGTGAACCCAGGCACTCATCAGTGAAAAAAAATTTGAAAATATACCTGGCTCTCCTTCCCTGGACAAGTTGGAGTTTTCCAGGATGTTATGCATTAGACCAATGAGTAGGAGTCCTAGAAGTCACCTTGAAAAGATGGAGTGATAGTACAGTAGGTAGGGCATTTGCCTTGCACATGACCGATCTGGGTTCCATCTCTGGCATCCCATATGGGACCCTGAGCTTTCCAGGAACAATTTCTGAGTGCAGAGCTGTTGCATATGTAATCATTTCTAATCTTATCATGATTTGGAATTTTTATGTATAAACATTTCTGGACCCACCCTGATCCTACCCTGATCAGTGATTGGACCCTACTCTAGGGTGGGACCTGGCTTTCTGCCCCTACCCTAGGGTGGTACCTGGCTCTAATGTATAAAAGAGAAGTCTGTGGAAGGCTTAGGGGCTTTTGGGTTGGAACTGACGCTGGGTCATTGGACCTCAGTTATTTCCACCGAATAAAGCTGATATTTCCACAAGTCTGACTCTCCGTGAGCTGTTCACTCGCCGATTCACCTCAGAACCGCTGGTTACTAGGTGGTAGACGCGTTCTCCGAGCTGGAGGGGAGAGACCTCGTCCTTCTTACCTCCGTTAGTGAACCTCTTTTGGGTCGGATTTCTTCACAGAGCCAGGACTAACCCCTGAGTACTGCTGAATGTTGTCTTAAAACAAGCAAAAAACATAATCTTAAAACAGATCATTCATGTCCTCACCACTGGACAGCCAAGGATAGACAGTTCCTTTAACAAAGGACTCTTACAGATGATATGACTTTAAGTCATATTGCTTTCATTGGTTTTAAAAAATATTTTTAAATGGTGTAAAGATATATGATCATCATCATTATTTGAAAAGCTATGACTTTAAGATAACTACTGCTAATACTTAGAAAACTCAACCAAACCTCTCTTATATAAGCATGCATACCATTTTGTTTGGGGAAAATAAACTACAACTAAAATATTGAATGTGTGTTAGATGTATATTAGGTGCTTAGCATGTACTTAGAGGAAAAAATGCTCTCCTTGGAGGCAGATACAATGCATCTTCCTGGTCACTGTGACCAGCTCAGAGAGACTTCAGCAGTGAAAGAAGCTTAAAGTTTTAAACAGAGTAAATGTTTAGCATCTGGAGCCTACCAGCCTACCTTACTATTTATAGGACAGGTAGTTTGAAGCAAGTCTGGCAAAACTCTGATTTCTTCTCTATGATGAGAACATGAGTCATAATTTGCAAAAGACTCTTCATTTGACGTCAGACTGTCCCAGATTTGGTTAGGCCATTTGTTAACTATGTGGCTTTGGAGCAAGCATATTTTTACCAATTAGCCCTGATTTTCTCACACCTGAACACTGCAAAGAGCTTGTATGTTGGAGACTCATCAGATATATCTTGGATATAGTACTTACTTAGCACAGAAACTAATAAATGAAGGTGGGTTGCAGAACCAGATGCAGCAGTGGCAACAGTGCTATTGGCAATTTGCTGCCTGTTGTAGGAATAAAATAAAACAATACCCACTGAAAGTTTCCAAAAGTGCTTTGCAAGCATTTGTCATTATTACCCCTATCAACAAATGGTATATGTGCATGTCTGTTGTATTAGAAAGCCTATGAATCACAGTAGATGGTTCTTGCCCGGCGAAAGGGAAATAGCAAGCTGGGGAAATTTTAGGGTCAATATCAGGGTAACAGCATTAACATTTCAATTTAAGGCTCCTCTCATTTTTCATTCTTTGCTTCGCACATACTCACCTACTACTCACTATTGGAAAAGCATTTTGTCAGTGGTTTCTCAGGCTGTGGGTAAGACTGAAAACTCACTTCTCTCCTAAGGCCTACTCTGGGAAGTTAACAAATGTAAATTATTTTATTCAGACTCAACCATTTCATATGCTCAGTTCCTGGTCAGTATTTATAGGTGAAGAAAAAAGATCATGGAGTAAAATGTGTTCAAGGTCAAAGAACAGGAAGAGGAGTTCATGGTTTTCAGCTCATGGCCTTTGCCATGCATCTACAGAAGATCCTAAAGTAACTTCTTTGCCAGTGCATATTAAATACCACAGCCTGATACACAGCACTGACTTACCCCCCAACCCATTCATGACATAAACATTTCATTGGTCCCTTTGATTTGATGGAGGTAAGGTCCTGGCAGGGATACAACCATACCTGGTGGCTACTCAGGGCTTACTCCTGACTCTGTGCTCAAGAATAAGCACTGCCAGAGATGCTAGAAGACCCATATGTGATGCCAGAGATAAAAATCTGAGTTGGCTGCTTGGTAGGCAAGTATCTCAGATGTACCATATATCCAGCCCTGGTCCCTACAATTTTTAAAGACAGGTTTCCTTTCTCCAAATGAAAACTAATATGTGTTATAAGGCACCCAACATATTCAAAGCACTGGTTGTGACATTTGTTAAGTTTTGATTTCACAATATTTTCCTCTGATTGACAGTCCATAAAAACTCTTACTTGGGTTGAGTGTAATTAATCTCTATTTTGACCGCCACTGGTACAAACTCATCATTGCCTCTCAGCGAGAAAGTCGGCCAGTCTCTTGCTGTTCCCTACTTCCTTAGCATGCTTTTCTCAAAGCAAAATGTAAGTGGCATGTAGGGTTCCCAGGAATAGCTTCCTTGCCAAGAAACACATATGTGTGTAGCTCTTAGAAGCAAGGGGTGGTGGTGGCACAGAACAGTGGGGAAAAAAATGGAGTAAGATCTCCAATCCCATACCAAGTTCTACACTTCAGGCTGTGACCTCCAGCAAATGACTTTGTGACCCTCTTTTTTCTCTCTCATAGAGGGGAAAGAACAGAAGCAACAGGTGGTGTTCAAAATTATATATGGAGAAACTCATTGGAATAAAATGCTTTCACAATAGAATGATGAGGTCCAGAAAGATAATAAGGTGGTAGGGCACTTGTCTTGCATGCTACTGACCAAGTTTTATCCCTACACTGCCATGGTCCCCTGAGCCCTGCTAGGAGTGAGCCCAAAACACAGAACCAGGAGTGAATACTGTCCACAGTGTGACTTAAAAACAAACAAAAGTAGGTAGAAAAGACAACAGAGATGGTGATTATGATGACCACTTGACATTGTCTGTTCGGCAAAAATTTCAAGAATCGTTATTTGTCCCAGCATTATCAGGCCCACATCAGGAGCACACAGACTTCTCCTCTGCCATGTGGACACCTTTTGCTCTGTGCAAAGTTGAGATACTCTGACCTTCTTGCCCTGGAAATGATGGAGGTTAAAGCATTTTATTTGCTTTATTTTATTTTCTATTTTTTCTATTTATATAATATTTCCTATTGTTTTATTTTATATTTCTCACAAGCCTCATCCTCAGCCTAGGATATCCTGTGGAATTTTTGTTTCATGTATTTGGTTTTGTTTTGACTTCTTTCTGGCTCTATCTCAGAGGTCCTGCCCTTTTCATCTGTCGATCTTCAATGATTGAACCCGGATCTGAGGCATGCAAGTGCCTGACCAGCTGTGCTAACTCTTACTTCTACCACCCTGGCAGATTTTCTTAGTGGACAGAACCTTGTGGGAGTCCCCTGAGGATCAGACTTCTTAGGAATACTCTCTCTGCAGCAGAGGGGGAGCTTATAGGGAGCATGTGCACACCTGTTTGTATCTCACACCTCTGCAGAGTCAAGGTAGCTGAGCAGAGGGACTGACAGATGGAGCTATGCCTTCTCTCCTGACATCTACATTCTCTGACCTGCATACAGGTATTCATGTCTTGTTACTCCATTCTCCAGGAAGGCAGATTGGCACCACTGCCACTGATTCCTACCTCAATTCTCTCATCTCATTCATCTCTGACTCTGGGATCTCTCTGTCTCCCTTCACAGGGGTTACAGCCTGACTGGGCAGAAGGAGCAAAATAACTGTGGCTGTAGGATAAGTGGTTCAACCCCTCTATGTCTCTCTAACTTACTATCTTTATAAAGTAAAGTAGTCATAATAGCTCTTTTATGGAGTTGTTGAGCAGAATAAGTGAGAGTAATATCTCAAAGGTGTTCCACTTCATGCCTGGCACATGATAAATTCTCCATCATGAGAATTGAATCTCAATCATAGTCTCAATGTGTGTTGTTAGACCTAATAGAACATATATAGATAATAGTTTGTTGGATAGATGTTGTGTATATACATTTATTAGAATAGATGAGCTGATTGAACTGGCCAAGAAAATACAAGGTCTAATGGAAAGCTGGAGAAGGTAATACATAAGCTAGACTCCCCTGGATATGCATATGGTGTTCCTGACTGGCTGTCAGGAAGGAAGATGGGGAAGAGGAGGTGTGCTGACAGTGAGATAACTTGCAGATCAAGTGGCCAAGTATCTGAACTCAGAAAAGAACTATATCTTTTGGAGAATGTGCTTATATGATTAGGTCAGGCCTGTTGAATAAAAACAGCCCTTGGATGGGGCTGAATGGAGGTGGATAGAGAGATGGAGGGTGAGAGGCCTTTCTTCTCCAGCCTAGGCCATGTGTCTCCAACCCCCTTCAGTCGGCAGGTCTGCAGGTTCAGGATAGCAGTGGGGAGAAAATTCTCAGCAACCAGGTTTCAAGAGATATCAGCTTTATTCGAGGTCCTAGCCACCATGTCTGTGGCCTATCATAACCTTTTACGCTGGATCCTTATTCAACCCTTCATTATACCTTGTTTTTCAGCCATCTCTCCTAATGCTTCTCTCTCAATCCATCATCCAAATCCTCTCTCCACTCCTCAGGTGATCTTCTTCAGACCTTCCAAAGACCCCTCCCAGAAATGGGCAGGTCTTACCTTACGGCAAAGTTATTAGAAGATAGGGGTGGGGTGACAAGGCCCACCCAATATAATTATCTCATTATTTATTATCAACTGATTAGGAAGTTTAATAACATTTCTAAAGTCCCTTCATAGCAACACTAAGCTTGAAATTGAGGAGAGAACTGGAAAAATATATGCTAGTGCTATGTAAGAGTCACCTGTCCTCACCTGCACAGGGCTTACTAGGGCTCAGATCAGTTCAGAAGCCATTTCTTTTAAGAATCCTTCATTGGCCTTTAAGATGGAGTTTGGGGCCTTTCTTTGGGCTCAGCCCTATGGCCACAGTATAATGATGTTGGCTTCTATCTGCCCTATAAAGTATGTGTTCCTGGCTCATCTGTAGCCCTACATCTCACAGAATACTTGCCCCAGGAAGACACCTTTATTCTCCACTTTTGTTTGTGCTCCACCTTAGCACAACAGAACAGACCCAGGTGCTGTCCCCATGGCCCAAAGGAGACAGATCTTCTCACTTGCCCCTCAGGTCACAGTGGATTCTGGGTAAATATGTCACAGGAAATATTTCTGTGTGGGAAAACAAAACCTATCTGGGTTCATACACAACAATGATGTTGACCAAAAGAGATTGAGCAGAAAGGGCTCTCAGCCCTGATGGCCGACTCACTGCTTTGATTTTAAGAGTCTTTGCATAATCTGTGGTGATGAGCCTCTGTTCTGAAACAGAGATAGAATTGGACTGGTTAGCGCTAGGCTGGTTCTGCACCAGAGAGTTAAAGACTCCAGTCTAGCATACCCCATGAGCCAGGCCAGGAAAGAAGCCTGCTGCTACTAAGTGCAGATCACCCAAGAAACATGTTCTTATGCCCACCCCATTATGAACAAAAATACAAAAGAACAATATAAAATTAAGTGCAGACATGAGAACAAATAATCATGATAAAATATCCCAACATTCTCTGAATTTTAAAACTGCCAAAACATATGGCAAGAGGAGAATCCAGAAAACTCATGATTGTTTTTTATTAGTTGCTTGACTTACCTCTGCAATATCCTTTCCTTACATGTTCTTGGCTGTGTGCTCTGTGATTGCTTCTTCCTAGGACACCAATTTTTGATCTAATTTTTGAGTGAATATAAATATAACACAGTCTTTTGTCTAGCCTGGTTGATCAAAGAAGATCTCATGGAGAGCCGGGTGGCTCAAACACAGCTGTAACTATTATTTGGAGCTCTGCCTTATGCCCAGGCCTCATACATGGAGAAATTCTGCTCAGTTCTGTTTTGTAAGACTTCATTTTGAAAACAACAGAAATGTATGACACATAAGGGCCCAAATGTATTCATGGACACACTCATACATTTCTGAAAGTAGGAAATATCTGCTTGGATTAGGCATCAATGCAAAGGAAATCTTACACAGCTCTCCATAGTTCACCAGGAGGAAAATGGGACCACCTTCTGGGCCCTTTGATTCTTTTTTTTTTTTTTTGATTTTTGGGTCACACCCTGCAGCGCTCAAGGGTTACTCCTAACTCTACACTCAGAAATCACTCCTGGCAGACTTGGGGGACCATATGGGATGCTGAGATTCGAACCACCGTCTTTCTGCATGCAAGGCAAATGCCCTACCTTTATGCTATCTCTCCGGCCCCTGGCCACTTTGATTCTACACCTAGTTTCTCTTCCATACTTTACAACCTTTCCTAGGTATTGGAGCATTCATATATCTGACAATAGCACCCTGACCTTGCACACCACCTTACCATATGCAGTGATGGCCACAGCAGGTAGAAGTATCCCTGGGAACGTATCTACTCCAGAATGACAAGCAATGTCATAACTGAACACAAAAGTGCCCAAAATGCATAGGAATCTGTTTCATGAAACCCAACATATATGTATCCCAGAGGCCAAACATTCTCTGCATCAAACATCAAAACTGTATGAAATAGAGGCCGCAGTGGTGGTACCAGAGGTAAGGCATCTGCCTAGCAAGCGCTAGCCTAGGATGGGAACTGTGGTTCCATCCCCCTGGCATTCCATATGTCCCCCCAAGCCAGGAGCAATTTCTGAGCACATGGGCAGGAGTCAAATGGGTGTGTCCCCCCAAAAAAGCCAAAAACAAAGCAAGATCAACAACAACAAAAACCTGTATGAAACATTGGCATACACATGGAAATGTGATAGAGAATTCAGGGTGGAAAGCAGTCATCTTAACTAATGGCCACCAGGATAATTTGCTTTTGAAAATTTTACCAAAATATATACCATATTGCTAGGGATTTCTAAGGTATGAAGGGAGCTCAGAGTAGGGGAAAAATCTCTGAAAGGAAGCTGAAATACTATGTTTATATAAATATAAACATATAGATACACATATTTATTTTGTTTAAAGGGCATGAACTTTATCTTGACTCCTCAACCCATAATGCAGAGTGTGGAACTTTATAGAAGTCTAAAAATATTAATTTGGGGCCGGAGAGATAGCATGGAGGTAAGGTGTTTGCCTTGCATACAGAAGGACGGTAGTTTGAATCCTGGCATCCCATATGGTCCCCTGAGCCTGTCAGGAGTGATTTCTGAGTATAGAGACAATAGTAACCCCTGAGCGCTGCCGGGTGGGACCCAAAAACCAAAAAAAAAAAATTAATTTGATCTTTCCTTTCCTATACCCAATAGTGTATTAACAGCTTTTGTAAGATGTTGCTGCATGGCTAATCAGCTTTGTTAGATTCTGGAGAGAAAATGCCTTCTCCCTTCTTAGATGTCAAGCCTGGAACTGGACACATGCAGCATGCCTGCTTCTGTGGGCTCTGTGTGTCTATGTGGGCCTTGGAGCTAGTAAAAAGGCTGCGAGAAGGACAAAACAGTACTTGCTGCAGGGGTCATGGATGACAATTGCTGCATATAACTGGAGATAACCCCCTTCTGTCAGGGACATGCAGGTGATCAGAGGTGTAGAGAGGAGGGAGGTGATCAGAGTTATAGATGTATGTATGATCAAAGGTATAGGGTTATAGGTGACCAAAGGTATAGAGGTACGGACGATCAGAGAAGTTTAAATGATCAGAGGTGTAGGAGTTGTTAGTGATCAGAGTATTGCTATGTAGATGATCAGAGGTATAGTAGCTTTGCTCCCATGTTCTATGAGCTGCACAGTGTCTCTGCCTTGGACCTCCTCCCCTTGACCATCAGCAGTAATCAGAGATAGAATCAGGGAGAACAGGAGATGCCACCATGTCTCATGCACTTAAGGACTCCAGTTCTCCAGAGTTATCTGATTAGTGACTCTTTCTTCCATTGACCTATGCTCCAGTCCAATAACATATGTTAGGAAAGGACATATCTAGGCATGGGTTATGGACTACAGTTCTCAGTTCTTACTGATTCAGCCTGAGTGTAAGCCTGTGCTCTTCTTCGGTGGCAGTCTGGGTGTTCTGTTGGATTTGACAAGCAGAGGGATCTATCCCCATCGCCAGTCCTCTCTGTGGGCCTGTTCTTTAACTCTTCCTACAGTCATATGATCCACGCTCAGAACAGAAGTGGGCTGGCCTAGAGCCAGGATTCTCACGAGCTGCTGACAGTGAGCAATGGCGGTTTCCTTTGACCATACACAGCAAAAAATGGGGGAAAATAGAAGAGCAATAAATTTTCATAGAATAAAATGTATAAAATTTAAAGGACCCCTCTTTTATGAGATTAAAATCTTAATGAGGTGTGTATTAAAATGTCTTTTTTATGTGAAATGATGGTCATAGCAGATAGTAAGTTTTCATAAGTGTAAAATAAAAAGTTCATCCCTAACATTATTCTCATTTTTAAATGAATATCAAATTACCTTTTTATTTTGCCATCTGTAAATCTAGAAATATCTATTTCGACTTAGAGTTCAAGACCATCCTTCCCTCTTGTCTACATTTTAGCTAGAATTCTAAGAGAGTAGTGTCCAAGCTACCAAACATTCTGTGTCCCTGTCCAGTCTTCAGTAAATCAGGGTTCATCTCTACACTTGATCTTAGCCAAAAGACCGAGAAGCGATAGGGTTCATCTCTGATTTAAGGCTCTTCCTCCCTCCGTCTCTCCCTCCCTCCTCCCTCCTTTCCTTTTTCCCTCCCTCCTTCCCTCCCTTTGTTCTTCACTCTGTCCCTCCCTCCCTCTTTCCCTCCCTTCATCCCTCCCTCCCTTTCGTCCTCCATCTCTCCCTTTTTCTACTACCTCCCTTTTACCCTTCTTCCCTCCCTCCCTTTCTTCCTCCCTCTCTCCCTTTATCCCTCCCTCCCCTTCCTCCTTTCTCCCTCCCTTTTCACCTTCCACCTTCCCTTCCATCCACCCTCCCTCCCTTCTTTTACCCTCCTTCCCTCCCACCCTTCTACCTTCCATTCATTCCTTCCTCCATCCCTCCCTTCCTCCCTTTTCTCCCTCCCTCCCTCACATCCTCCTTCCTTCCCTTCCTCCTTCCATTCCTCCCTCCCTCCTTTGCTCCCTCCTTCCCTTCTTTTCTCCCTTCATCCTTCCTTCCTCCTTTTTCTCCTTCCCTCCCTGACTTCCTCATTTCTTCCCTTCTTCCCTCCCTCCATTCTTCCCTCCTTCCCTTCTTTTCTCTGTCCCTCCCTTCTTCCCTCCCTCCCTCTCTTCCTTCCATCCTTCCTCCCTCCCTCCCTTCCTTCTTTCATTTTTCCCTGCCCTCCTTCTTTACTTCCCTGTCTTCCTTCCTGCCTGCCTTTCTTCCAACAGTGTCATTCTTTTTAATTTCTCTGAAATTCAGTTTCCACCAAGGAAAGTAGAGTATAGTAATTTATAGTAGGTATCATGGGGTGGTAATAGTAACATTTAAATAAACTCTCATCATTATTATTTGTGTGTTTATGTGTATGGTGTTAGTTATTGAGACCAGAGTCAACAATGTGCAAGGCAAGTACTCAACTCTGGAGCTATATCCCTTTTTCAGAAAATCTGAGTAGTGGGTTTGTATTTAGGTTTCAGGAATCCTATGTGGTAATTCAAATGATTTCTTTCATGTTGAAATTTACATTTTCTGGGGTTTTGCCCTTTTCTTGGGAGTCCAGGGCAGGTCATAATTAACATCTCTTCTAGAGCCCCAAATATGGAATTTATCCTAGATAAATTAGACTTAAAAAAAACCCTAGCAACCATTAAAGACCAACTAAACCAGGACTTTAATCTTCTAAATCTAGACCATAAGCCTCCATTCTCCAGTCAGGTTGCAGCACATCTCACTCACAGAGGGAGCAATACCTTTTGTACTCAGGGCTTTCAAATTGAATGTTCTAGCTAAGGTCATGTGTAAGAAGAGATGGTCGAGTGATGGTGGAGTGAAAATGGACACAATTTGGTCACTACTTCAAATGTTGAATGGTCTTCCCATGGGCAATCTAGATGGAAGTAACTGTGCTAAACATATTGTGCCCTGTGTTCTTATTCTTTCTCTCAAATCCTTCATGCTGTGCTTATGGTGCACACAGTATGATATCTTGTGGAATCCTGACTGTGGATTATCTTTCTTCTAAACTTGTGAGCACAGCTCAATCTTCGGTGAATGGACTCCAGGTGTTGACTCTCCGTCTGGCCCTACCAGCTCCACTTACACCTCTGCCTTTCCTGTCTCCTTCTCTTATACCACCCCCACACCTGCTGCACTTTCTCCAACCTTTTCCCAGACTAGTGATGAGACATTATTGATCAAAGTGTTTAAGGAAACCACTCTCAGAAATACCATATGTACACATATTGAACAGCTTAAGAGATCAGCCGTTTTGCAGTGATGGGGAGAAGAACCTCTGGCTCCTTATCAAGTGGTAAAGATTAAAACGTGAAATAGTTAGCAAATTCTGATTCTGGGGCCCCATATCTGTGATAGGTGTCACTCCTTTAGTCTTAATTATTTGGAGGTGGGGTAGGGAAACTGTTCTATGCTTTTGGTCTATGTCTCACCTGATGCTCATGAACCATGCTTTTATTGTGCCAGGCTCTTCACACAGTATATTTAATTATATAAACATTTTATAGATGAGAGAATGGGCTCCCAGAGTAGTCAAGTATCTGGGCCTGGGCCAAGAAGGAACAGAACTCAAGAGTCAACTCCAGGTTTTCTGGAACCAATGATCTTATTACTAAGCACATGGCCTCCTCACACATTACCACAGTTTCAGGGACCTTGTTATGAGAAACCTTATCATTCTAGAACAAGTATAAATAGCTTTATCCCAAAATACTAAAACAGTATTGGCTACTTTCATCAAGAGTTATTCTAGATGTTATATAATGGCCATTTATCTTGTTCCCTACAGGTTTTGTTCTGCCCTGCACAGAAAAAGGTTCTACTCCAGGCTGACCCCTTATTTCTGTGTTATGGAGGCACTGCCAGCCATACAATTTCTGCCTCCCGAGTTTACAGTAGTCCAGCTTTCCCTAAGACTGAAACTGAAATTAGGATTCTAGGGTGTTCAGTACCTTTCCCAAAAAGATTGGCTGAGTATGGATTCAAACTCAGGTACCCTAAGGCTCTATAACAAGGATCCTCAATCTTTTAAACAGTGGGCCAGTTCACTGTTCCTCAGGCTGTTGGAAGGCCAGACTATAGTTTAAAAAAAATCTATGAACAAATTCTTATGCACACTGCTCATATCTTATTTTGAAAGTACAAAAACAAAATGGGAACAATATGGGGCCCGGAAGATAGCATGGAGGTAAGGCGTTTGCCTTTCATGCAAAAGGTCATCGGTTCGAATCCTGGTGCCCCATATGGTCCCCCGTGCCTCCCAGGAGCAATTTCTGAGCATGGAGCCAGGAGTAACCCCTGAGCACTGCCGGGTGTGACCCCCCCCGAAAAAAATGGGAACAATAAAAATAAAAAGAAGAAATAAAGTTAAATCAACAACCTTACCAATATTTCAATGGAAACTATGGGCTTGCTTTTGGTGGGCTGTAGTTTGAGGACCCCTGCTGAGACTGAGAGGAGGTGAGTTGGAAAGTACTGTGCAGATCCCACACATTCGAACTTAGGACCCAGGATGTGTCAGCTGCTAAGCAAGACAGGCAGTGGTGGCAAAAATACCTGGCAGACAGGATAAATGTTCTTAGCGGGCTTCATGTGGCCTGTAGGCCATAATTTAAGGACCCCCATTCTAAAACATGTTGGGTTGCCTAAGCACCAATGGGATGAAGTGTCACATGCCCCAAAGAGGCTGAATGTTCTAGCTAAGGTCATGTGTAAGGTCATGGGACTTTTCCCTTCCCTTGTGTATCTCAATCTGGTTTCATAATGGGAGAGAATAGGGTCAACCTGATACAAGAATCTTGGCAAAATGAGGTACATATCATTAGTCATTTGTGATTTTCCCCATGGTGGGTGGTTGCATTCTTCAACCTGTCTCTCCTATATGAAACATTGTCTCTCTCTCCACCCCCTATCTCTGTGTCCTTGTCTTGAAAACAAAAGCCCTAGAGTTATATGATAATGGAACAAGGTGTACTATGAAGACATTTCAACATTTGAACAGTGCCTAGCAGATAGTAAGACAGAGTACATTTTAGTCATTATTAGTATCACGTCATTAAAACCCCTTTTCTGGAAAATCTATTCTTCATTTTCGCTTGAGTCTATAGAACATTCTGCATCTGCTAATTTCCCCCATACTTTCTGAGTAAAAGGATACTAAGGAATTCCCTAAGGCTTGGTCAGTCAGAAAAGTGGAACCTGCAAGGAAGGTTGAGCTATTCATTCTGGCCATGAGACAAAGGCCTGAGCTGGCTTTGTTTCTAACTGAACTGATTAAGCTGCATGTTAGTTGTGGATAAAGCTTCTTACCGAATAACTAGGGTTTTGCTGAGCTAAGATGATAAATTCATTCTTAATGCATTAATAATAATAATAAAAAAAAGAGGGGTTCCCCCCCACCTTCTGTGAGTTTCCTGATGCTTAAGGTTTTATCTGTGTTGAACACTGCCATCTAGAGGACAAATGAAGAAGTGCACTAAGACTCTTAAAGGAACTTCAGAATTTACCTTCTCTCTCTAGGAGGTTCAAAGCAGGCTCCCTGAGAAGCCAAGTGTGTTTACAAAATGATTGCCAGTGTAGTTACTTATTCCTCGGGAAATGCCATGCTTCTCTGATTACATGGAATCTTCTGCATGGCTTAGCGCTTCCTGGAGCTCTTGTATGTGAAGTGGTTTTCGAGTTTGTGACATTGGACTCCTTAAAAGTCTTTTTTCTTTTCTTTTCTTTACCGAATCTCTTTCATGTGCTAGGCACATGAGCACTGTAAGAACACAGAAGTGACTGAGCATATTTGTGTGCCTTCAAACCCTTTGTGAGACTCAGTGAAATAAAGGCAAGATGAATTATCACTAAGCATGTTTTAGTTTTCATTTTGTTTGTTGGCCTTTGTTTTTTTTTGGGGGGGGGGGGGAGCACACCCTGAGATGCTAAGGGATTACTCCTGGCTCTGCACTCAGAATTTGCTCCTGGCTTAGGGGACCATATGGGATGGCAGGGGATCGAACCTGTATTCGTCTTGGGTCAACAACATGCAAGGCAAATAAATGCCCTACCACTGTACTATCACTCCAGCCCCTTGGTTTTCATTTTGGTTTGGTTCTTGGGTTAAGGACCACACTCAGCAATGCTTAGAAGTTATCTTTGGTTATGTGTTGAAGAGAGACCTCTGGAAATGCTCAGGGGACCATATATGGTGCTAGGCATAGAACCAGGATTAGAGGAATATAAAGTAAGACCTTAACCCTAGTACTATCTCTAATAAAAGAGTTAACATAAGCTGGGTGTCTGTGGAGCACTTGATGAGCCTCCACCAGTAAGATTGGACAGGGTCTCATCTTCTGGATGGCAACCCTAAGTTTTTGAGAGCTTAAGTCACTTGCCCAGTGCTATGCAGTCAAGAGGTAAAGAAATCAGAATTCCAAACCCAACCAGTCTAACTTTCTACCTTCCCATGAATGAGGCCTTGCAACCTATTGTGAACGCAGAAATGCATGGGAAAATAGACTTGAATGATCTCCGTGGTGGCAAGTGTTTCTCCCTGGGAGGTGAATTTGATTATTTTCAGAAATAGTTAAAAATCCAAGTTACTCACTAGAGAATGGAGTTTGAGGGGCTTGGGGCTTTTTTTTTAAGTGTGACTATAAGGCATGAAAATTGTTTTGTGCCTGTGTGTTGATAAGCTGTCTGGAAGGTGTTTCTTGAAATTGGCAAACAGCAGAATGGGAAAACGGTGTGGCTGACAGGGGATACTTTAAGAGGAAATAAGCTCTTTGGGAGGTACAGTGCGTTCAGCATCCTTGCGTTTCTTTATTTTACAAGAACTCACAGACCATCTTTAAACTCTTTTTGACTCCTCCTTCAAGGACTCCAGCAGGAGGGACTCAACTCCCTTAGAGCAGGAGAATGCTGGGAGCTCAGGGATTTTGTAACAAGGCACAAGGGACAGGGAAGACAGCGACCCCCAATTCCCACCCAAAAGGCTGTTCCATTCAGATCTGCTTAGGACAGATCCACAGGACTCTGTTCACAAGAATCAGACCCTCCTCTGATGGGTGATCAACTTCAGGTCACAGACTACTTTTCTGAAGAACAGATGAGATATCATATACAGGTAGATCAGGAAGGAAATGAGGGGTTCCTTTGGTTGCCTCAGTTTCAGGGACCTTGTTATGAGAAACCTTATCATTCTAGAACAAGTATAAATAGCTTTATCCCAAAATACTAAAACAGTATTGGCTACTTTCATCAAGAGTTATTCTAGATGTTATATAATGGCCATTTATTCATGCCAATCATGAGCATGTGGGATGCAAATATCCTGCACTTTATTCTGAGGGAAGACCTGTAGTTTATTCTGAGAAACCCAGTTAATGCAGTATGGTGAGAAGCTAGATGGTAGGCAAATGAGAAGATAGTCTGGATGGGCCAGCAGGTACAGAGAGCTCTAAGGGGAAAAGATTAACATGGGTGGTAACAGGAATCATTGCAAGACTCTTCAGAGGGGATTTTGTGCATTCATTTTTGTGCTTAAAAAATCCTCTAGGCATTTTCATGAGTAACAGGATGAAGGGAGCAAGACTGCAGAAAGGAGGTCAGCCAAGGAGAATGAAAAGCCCACAGATCCAGTGGTAGTAGGCAGTGATATTATTTGTCGAAATAGTGGCCCAAGGCTAAATGATAAAGGGGAGAAAATAATCATAAACTCTAATGTCATTAACCAAAGTCCAGAACATACTTTTGATCAAAGATATAAAACAAAATAGGCAAAAATGCTGCAAATGCTACTCGGAACTCCAGCCTCTAACCAAGTGCTTCCCAACTCCTATGTTGGCTTCTCCATTCTTCCCTACACAATTATCTGGACTGCTCCTATAGTGTCTTATTGCAGATGAGAAAACAGGCCAGAAAGGGGACTGTCCAGGCCCAAGGCCAACATTTTCATAGCAGCTGTCTATCTGAACATGATCTGTAGTCATTTGTCTGTGCTTTATTTTTTTCTGTCCTCCCACTTGTGGGAATCACCAAGGGCCTCACAATGAATGCTACCCCCAAAGAGAGGACAAATGAGTTAAACTTGGGTAAGACCTACCCTTAAGATATAGAAAGAGGGGCCCTGGAGATAGCATGGAGGTAAGGTGTATGCCTTTCATGCAAGAGGTCATCAGTTCGAATCCTGGTGCCCCATATGGTCCCCTGTGCCTGCCAGGAGCAATTTCTGAGCATGGAACCAGGAGTAACCCCTGAGCACTGCCAGGTGGGACCCAAAAACCAAAAAAAAAAAAAAAGATATAGAAAGAGAGAAAAAAGGATATAGAAAGAAACTTCTTTTAAAAAAAAAAAGAGTCTTCTTGTAGATTCATTTTTCTTTGCTGGAAAAATGTTCCTAACATGTGCACACAGGCATATAGCAGGTGTCACACACAAATAGACACAGCACTAGCTGGCTCACATATTTACACTGTAAATACACACATATGCACCCCCTACTAGATCCTTCTGTAAACATTTACTTCCCCTTTCTATCCTGGAACTCAACTCATACTGTTTTCCTTTCTTTTGCAGTGAGAGATCTTCTATTATTCAGACTTCACGTGTACAAAATGTTGTTGTGGACTGCTGCACTGTTCATTTTCCTCAGTATCCTATAATTAGGGTTCAAAAGCTCAGCCCCAGGAAGACAGGCACCAGGACACTGGTGCTGCTACACTAACTATGCCTGGGGGCCTAGAAGATGCTGATCTACCCAGTATAGCAAACTGGCCACCAATTACTTTCTTTTTCATCCTCCTCTTATCTTATCCAAGTCTGCATGGGGTTGCTAAAGGATAAGGGGAGAAAAATCACAAACTCTAATGGTATTAACCAAAGATGCTTTGGCCAGAGGCATAAAGAAAAATAGGTTAAAAATGGTGCCTTGAACATTATTCCAAAGTCCCCCCCCCCCCGCAGGGCTTTTTTTCTTTTTTAGTATTTTTCATTGTCATACATTCCCATGAAGTCTCTGTCCTTGATTAAACTACAAGGGATTATCCTGTTGGCATGGATGTTCTCTCACCAAGTATCTGTTAGAGATCTCTCTAATGAGCTAGAAGTCCTAATAAGTCATTGAGGAAAATATCATGGTACCTGGGGAGAACTAAATTTACCATATTGCCTATCAGACTTAGCTGGAAGAAACCATGGAAGATTCCCCATGCTGAGATGGTCAACCTATCAGATCCTACCTATTTCCCTCCACAACTAGTTTATACTTTTCTATTAACTGAATTTGAATTTCTTTGAGGGGTAGAAAGGAAACCAATCCAATATTTTTCCTTTCTCAAATTTCTTTTTTTTTTTTTTTGTTTTTTGTTTTTTGGGTCACACCCAGCAGTGCTCATGGGTTACTCCTGGATCCATGCTCAGAAATTGCTCCCGGCAGGCACGGGGGACCATATGGGGCACCGGGATTCGAACCGATGACCTTTTACATGAAAGGCAAACGCCTTACCTCCATGCTATCTCCGCTTTCTCAAATTTCTAATCGAGGTGCTACCATGCCATAAAATTCTGGTCAATGAGATGCCCTCAGAAGCCTGCCTAGAAATTCCTGGGAAATGGTTGACTTTCCAGATGCAAGTAGAGTCCCTGCCATTTCTCCTTCTTGCTGGGTTGTTTTTTCTTGTTTAAAAATGCAGGTGGGTGCTGCTGTGAGTGATAGGGACAAGAGCAACTATGGCACTTTTGGTGAGAACATTACCAGACACCCACTGATACACCCAATGTAGACATCACAAATCCATCACAGCATAGTATCTTAATGTGTCTACACACAGTAGCCCTGCAATTTCCTTCAACCCCAGAGTTTCAAGCAACCACTGCCCATTGATAAGTTGGGTTTTGTGTGAAATATATTTGCTATATATGTTCAAACCCAAACTTTCCCTGAACCTGCCATTTGAAATAAAAATGAAGTTCAAGCAGCTAGAGTAATAGTACAGCAGATAGGCTTTGTACACAAACTGACCCAGGTTTGATCCCTGGCACCTTACATGGTCCTCCAACCACCACCAGGATTAATTTTTGAGTGCACAGCCAGGAGTAATTTCTGAACATTGCTGAATGTGTCCCCAAATAAATGAAAAAAAAAGGGGGGGAAGCTCAAGTTAAAAGAAGAGGGTGGGGGGGTAGGAATAATGAACTCCTGTGATATTCACAGCTGAACTTGGTTGATTGGTTACTAACTCCTGGCATACCTGATGTCATGGGAGCAATAGAAAACTGAGGAATCTATTATTCCCAGCCTAACTGTCCTGAAACTGAGAGATCCTGAAACTGTCACTACCTCTTTTAAGTCTGTTTTCTTAATTGTGGAATGGAGAAAACACAGCAGGATCAAACAGGATGGCTGTGAAAGTGAAATGGATGAAAGAAGAATTGAACTGGAAGACCATTCCATTCATCCCTCCCCCTTCTGATTTTGGTACAATATCCACTAAGAGAAAGTGGTGAAAATTAGAGAAACATGATAGAAAAAATAAGGCAAAAGGATAGCTCTGATTTTCTCCAAGCAGATTGTGTGCATTCCATCAGTTTCCCCCCCATCTCACCCCAAGTGTGACTGTGCTTTTGCCCAGAGCAGGAAGGAAATCATTCCCTGCTCAGCAGGGCAGCAGGCTCCCTGCCTTTAGAGGTTTGAATGGCAGGCTGGGGTGTGAAAAGTTATTAGGAATGGAGAGCTTCTAACAAGCATTTTCCTCCAGCCCATCTTCCAGGAGGATGATCACAAAGGGAGTTAACTATATTTTTAAGTTAAATTTTATATATCATTTCCTGAAAGATTTCCAACTCCTATGAAGCTTAATAAATTTGCAGAATTTTTTAAGTAATAAAAACATCACCATGTGTGCATTTTGAGGAGTCATAGAAACATTCAATTCTGTTAGAAGCAAGACACACTTAGTGTACATGACCTTTGACCCTCAAAGGGGAGGACGAAGCTATTGACAGTGCTATTGAACCCCTTGCTGTTTCCCAAGTACTATGCTAGGCACTAAACATGCCTAATTTGGCTTCTTTTGGTTTGGTTTTGGACCTACCCTAAGCTATTACTTGTTCATGAAGGTGGAAGTGAAAATCTGTTGCCATGGTGTTCAGAAGACGTGCAGTGCTTGGATGGAACGTAGGGTTCACATTTGCCTATAAGCCCTTTAACCTTGCTCCCCAGATCTGCCTTGTTTTTTTTTTTTTTTTATTTTCACCTACCACACAGATGCCTCACCGTTATTTGGCTATTCCTGATACATTTTCATCTGCAAAAGATACTAATCTCACTTCCCAAGACTAACCAGCTCTATTTGAAGCTCAGACTCATTGACTGGAGCCCAGTCCCTCTTTACTGTCCCTCATTAAATGTAGTAGGGTTCAGCATGATAATGTGGGAAGGTCTTGGAGCCGCAGACAGATTCATTTCCTTTCTTCCCTGTCCAAAGACAACACTCAGGGACTATAGGTGTACATACATACATCTATGAATACCAACACTGATCTGATCCACAGCTTCTCTATCATTTTCAAAGCGTTGCTGAAAGAAGAGAGACAGGAAAAAAACTTCCACAGACAGAAATTAGAAGCTCCAAAAATTCAGCTCTGGAGCAAAATCAGCCCCTGACATCTTAAAAAATGCTAAGGCAGCTCCTTTGGGGTGAGGTTCAGGGTAAGGTATGGGGCTACTCAGGTATTCTGGTTCATTCTTGATTCAGGCTTAGTTCATAGGTATCAGCTTAGAGAAAAGGATAATGAGATGGAAACAAGACAGGTGATGTGAATGCAAAGTGAAGGAGCAAGCCCTAGGGCAGGTGTCTGCAACCTTTAAGACATAAAGAGCCACATGGACTTGTTTCCCAAGGGACAAAAAAAAAAAAAAAAACTGGGAGCTGCAAAACCATGTGACATTGAAAACAAAATATAGTACTGCATACATTGTTTTTTTTTATTTTAATGCTATATACAGGATCGTGTAGTTAGCTGTCGATTTGAAGGAAAAAACTTTTTCACTTAATGTAAAATATATTTGTGCAAATTAATAGCCAATTAAAATATTTAAGTGATGCTGCCCCCCCCCGCCCCCATCAACCCTGCTGTCCAAGCTTCAAAAGAGCTAAAGGTTGCCAACCTCTGCCCTAGGGTGATGGAGTCTCTGTCCTTTGTGGAAAACTAATTGACCAGATGTCCCTCAGGGTCCAAATTTCAGCCTCAAAACTGTAGATTGAAAAATTGGTGAAATCATGACTATCATTGGTAGGTGCAGATGTCTCCCAGGGGCATTGGCAGGGGTCCCAGGCCAGCATTCATTCTGAAATCTCAAACTTTTCCCTGTCAGAGCAAGTTATTTCCTGTTTGTATTCTTCCTGACTCCCAGGTTGTTTGGAAGCAGGGGTCTTGGCTCTGGGCCCTGCACAAAGAGAGGTCAGAATGTGACTTCCTTGCTAACCCCTCCAGCACCAGTTACTCCAAAATCTCTCTTCTCAGTGGTCCATCCATCACAGGTCACCCCTCCCATCTAACCAGCTGGACAGACACCAATGTCTCAGCCCACATAATCAGTCTGCCTTCTGGAAGATCAACTCTGCTGCAGTTACAGGGGGTGGTCGAAATTGAAAAACCATCTCTGCAGGTTTCAATCTGAAAAGCATTAATGCCGTATAAAGTATTTCAGCTCTAACCAAGGAGAGCGATAAAGCTGTGAGTACCAGCAGATGTGGAGACAGGGAATTGCCATCTCCATGGGTTTGATTGCAGAGAATTGGTTCCTGTTCAAGAGGCAGCTGGCTGTAAGGGTGAGTGGCAAATTTACAACCTGGAAAGTGTGGTGGGATGCCTGGGAAAGAATTAAGCATCATCGAGCAATAGAATGAGCTGCCATAAAATGCCCAGACTCTAACGGCACTCCTGGTCAAAGAAGAGAGTGGTCATCCCTAGTCTCAGATTAGCTCTGCTTTGTATCAGCTCTGCTCAGTGTTTTACAGATTTTGGAGAGAGATAGGTTTTATTTGGGTTTTGGCTTTGGGGGCCACACTTAGTAGAGTTTAGGGGACTATTCCAGCAAAGCTTTTGCAGCAAAGTACTACTGGTGCTCCAGCATTTGTGTGGTACCAAGGTAGAAGCCAGGGTTCCTGCATATACAACAATCCACTCCAGCTTCTTTAATCTTCTCTCAAGCTCCACAGGTGGGATCTTCCACCTGCCTCTCTCCCTGCTGTGTAAGACGATCTGGCAAATGAAGTTCCTGGGGCTTGAGAAGTGAACAGTAATGATAGATTGGAAGAAGATATGGGTCTGTACAACACTAAAAGCCCACTCTGCGTACTCAGGCAAGGCTTCCATTACACCAGATTCAGTGAAGAAGAAAAGCAAAAACAGTTAAGGTAGAAAAAAGGTGCTACATTTGTTGTTGTTGTTGTTGTTGTTGTTGCCAACCATAGTCTCCCACAGAGCTGAATAAGAGAAGTCTCAATGTAGGTGCCTTGATATGTGCAGAATTATTTCAAGACATGCCATGCACCACTCATTCTTGTCAGCAACTCCTGCCTAGGGCCTCAGATCTTACACCCATTCCCATTTCATCCTCATCATTTCAGAGATGAAAACACTCAGGCCCAGAAGGGCATCGGATATATGTGTGTCAGATATCGGAAGAAAACCTTTGTTTTTTTATTTCTAGATGTTATTCCCTCTGTAGGAGGTTTCTCCTAACTAACCCACTGGCTTACCCTTTCTTATTCAGCTTGGAACAAAATAATCTCAAGTGTATTTCTCTTCTCTGGTAGGAGGTTCATCTTCTGTTCCACATTCCACACCCAGGCTTTTTTTTTCCTCCAGGAAAGATCTATACATCCTCCATATTTTTGTAGATAGGCAAAAATGGCCCAGGATTCCCTGAAGCAATGTGTTTCTTTGTGTATCTGCATTAAGAAGTTCAGTCCTCAGAATGAAGATCATCTGTCTGGCTTTCATGTCAGCATTCCAGTGACCACTATGTATCTGGGCAGAAAGCTTTCATGGCATGTTACCTAGGTGAAGGGATCAAAAAGACTGCACTGATCTCTCTGTATGGGTCTCTGCCACTCGCACTTTGTTTCAGAGCTTGTTTGTGGATTTGGTGGAAAAGAAGTAGATGTTAATTTGCTGCCTAATTACTCTCTTTTTAAGTATTTTTAATGGAGGCACTGAGATGCTATCTTACTTGGATAACAAAAAAAAAAAAAAGAATTCTGCTATTCTGCTTTCAAGTAAGCAGTTAGAATTACTTTAAAAAATGAATATGTATGGGAACTGGAAAAATAGAAGAGCAAGTTGGGTGCTTGCCTTGCACAAAGCTGATCTGAGTTCAATCTCCTATATCCCATATGGTTTCCTGAGCACTAGTAGGAGAAACCCTTGAGTGCAAAGTCAGGATTAACCTGTGAGCGTTTCTGGGTCTGCTCCCCCCCCCAAAAAAAAGCCAAAAAAGCATATGTAATTTTTTACTGTAAGGAATGCCTACGGCTGTATTCCCCCTTTTAATTGACTCTATGCAGATGTGACACTGTTTGAATTAATTAGAACTGAATCAATGAAGCTTACAGGCAATGGGTTAATGATTGGTGAATAAAATTCACTGCCCGAGGCATACATAGTTTATAACCTCAAGAAAACCAGCACAGTTTTCAGAACAAGTATTCTAATAAATGTAGTTCTGAAAATAAATATTTATAGGTAAAGGTTACAAGTTAATTGGCCTTAGAAAAATTTAGAGTGCAGCTTTCATTAAGACCAGAATAGGGACTAGAGCAATAGTACAGTGGGTAGGGCACTTGCCTTGCATGAGATCAAACCAAGTTTTATCTCCAGTGTCCTATGTGGCCTGCCAAAAGTGATCACTGAGTATAGAGCTAGGAGTAAACCCTGAGCACCACTAGGTATGGTAGAAACAAGCAAACAAGCAACCACCCCTCCAACACCAAAATACCCAAAAAGACAAAAAACATTTATTTTGTTCTTTTCTAGTAGTACATAGGCTTAGGTAGAAACTTTCTGATAGCTAAATATAAGCTAAGTAGAAATTAAACTTTTGGGAACTTGTGTATAGCTATCCTTTAAACTTCTTCCATTCATTTACTTGCTTATTTGGGAACTAAAATATGGTGGTGGTTAGAGATTCTGTTAGGACTGTGTTCAGATAACCATAAGTAGTACCATCCTGTGCAAAGCAAGTACCTTACCCACTATATTATCTTTCTTGCCTAGTTTCTCTCATATATTTATTTGTAATAAATAATTTATGTTTTGGGGCTAAACCCTGTCTAGCTCAGGGCTTACACCTTGTCTGTACTCAGGGATCACTCTTAGTGGTGCTTGGGAAACCCTGTGAGATGCCAGGAATCAAAGGATTGGCCATGTACCAGGCACGCTTTATGACCTCTATACTATATCTTCAGTCACATTTATCTCATGTATTTGTATGTGAATTAATTCATTTAAGGAATTAATTTAGTTTAATAAATTAATTTATAATTAAAAGTACATGAAAGGGTTCTTAAAGTTTCTTAGAGCTCCTATCTAAGAACAAAGAACTATTGTACAAAAGCAGTAGTACAGCAAGTAGGACACTTGCTTTATATGCAGTCAACCAGGGTTTATCCCCAACACCCCATATAGTCGCCCAAACCCATCTGGAATAATTGAGCACAGAGCCAAGATTAAGCTCTGAGATCCACCAGGTGTGTTCCAAAAGCAAACAAACAAAAATGTGTGGGATCTGATTTTAACTTTTTTTTTTCATCAAAGTGAATTCAAAGTAACTTTGAAGATCTTTTTCTCATTTTGGTCCTTATTAAATATGAATATATGAGATATATTTATAAATATGTGATTATGGAATCTAAATATATGAATATATGTAGATATGTGAATATAAACATAATGAGTTTATAAATCTGTGAGACCCATGTGTCTTTATAATGTTCACACATACAGTGCAGATCATCAGATTTTCTCCAAAACCATCTGTTGTTTTAAGTGGCCTAATTTTGAGGTGGCTTCTGTAGCACCCATGTCTGAGTCTCCTGTGATGGGCCCCTGTCAAAAAGATGGTAGAGTAAGGAGATTTCCTGCCCAACCGCTCTTACATACACATATAAAAATTCTCCTCTGTAGGTAGGGGTCTAGATATTGTCGTCCATAAATAAATAAGTAAATATGAAAATTCATTGCCCACTCTGAAGATCTGTATATACAATGTGCCCATAGAAAGTATCCCCCAAATATGCAAAAGAAAGACCAAGCTTAGAATATATTCCCACCCTCCAAAGACAAATACTGGCAGCACCCATTGAACACTAACTCAATGCTTGAACACTCATTTTCTTTTTGAAAGATTTTATTATAACACCGTTATTTACCAAGTTGCTCATTATATAGTGTTTTAGGTATTGAATGGTCAAATACCAATCCGACTACCAGGGTTACGTTCCTTTACCATTATCCTCAAATTCCCACCCACCACCATCGTCTGCTTCCTTGAAGGCACACACAAATTTGCTTCATAATACTTGTTATAATACACACACACACACAGGCACACACACACACACACACACACACACACACACGCACGCGCGTGCGCACACACACATACACACAGGAACTATCAAATCTTAGATCAAAAAAGGTCAATTTGAAATGAGTGTTACTGAAAAAAAAAAGAAATGAGCGTTACTGAAAAAAAAAAAAGAAATGAGCATTACTAAAATCAGTGTCTAAGGATTTACTGGGCTGACATTGATGCTAGCTGTGCCTTCTGTGTTATTGTTTATGCTCACTGAGCTTGGTAGATTTCTATGCAACTTTCCCATCCTATTTCCTATGATCCTATTGGGCAGATAAAACTATGAAATGTTGCCACACAGTCCAGGATCCACAGAGATCTTAAATAAATTTTGTAGCTTGGAAGTTTGGTAAGGTTAAGTTGTGGAATGGGGCCATTTCTGAAGGAGGTTGTTGGTGTGGCAGTGGCTACTATAGTTTTAGACAGAAAAGTGAATCTGTCTCACCTCTTCTTAGAAGGCCCTAGAGGTATCAGCCCAGACCAGACTACCTGGGAAGAGTCAGCAGCCATTATTTTCTTTTGGAGCTTGGTAAGCCACTTATTCTCTTTCTGGAGAGATGGGACTATCCAGGAGAAGTGGGAAAGGAAGAATCCACCAACATAGCCATTTGTCACTGCAGTTTTCCAGCCTGATACATACCCAGGGTGACAGATGAAATGCTCGAGGTTCAATGTTTTAAGAATTACAGGGAACTGGACATTTTATCATTGAAATCAGAGTATTTTAAGATCAGCAGTGACCAAAGGACTTTTCATTTCCTGAAAGTGACAGGAAATTGAGGAACCTGCCTGAAATATCAGCTTTGGGTAAGGAGAAAGAGTTGATAGAGTAGGTTTGTCAGGCAGTCTGGAGAAGGAAAAAAAATTAAGTTGCTTTAAAATTGTACCCTATCGAGTTCCAGTCTGTCAGAATCACTGTTATTTTTGTTGGATGCTCTCTCTCTCTCCCTCTCCTGCTAACCCCTGTCTTAATGGCAGCAGGTATATTTGGGATAGAGGCAAGTCTGTTAACGCTGGCGATGGTGGATAATTGTTTGATGGGCAGGCATATGATAGATTGGCATCAGAGTTGTTCAGGTCTATGACCCATGAGCTGAAGAAAGTAAAGACCAGTGGGCACAAGTCTGGCTCAACAATTGCCTTACAGGCATGAGTTCAATTCCATGAACTCCATGTATTCCATGAGTTCCATGTGGTACTATCATACCACATGTCAAGTATGATCCAGATAGTTCTATTTTAAATCACTAATGCCAAGGGTATTATCACCACACTAAATATATGAGCACTGAAACCCCATGTGTTATCTCTGGTCATTACATCAACAAGAAAATAGAAAAGGGATAAACATTTTACAACATGCAAATAAATTAATCTCTGAAGCAATGAAGGAAATGGAAGAGGAAACAACGAACACATTAATGATGAAAATAAAGAATTTGGCTCCATCTTACACATTACCGAGCCCAACATGTACTGATGCCTTGGGAAAGAACCTTTAGTAACAAATCACTCTTTAGTTAGCAATGGGTGAGAGAGCAGATATCATGGTACATGAGGAAAAGGGTGAAAACCCTCTGATATAGGATATGAGGACTTTTTCAGTCTCAGAAATAGGGATCAGAGCAGCCTTAGGAAGAGGCACGGGAGCAGTGTCTAATGAGAGCAATTCCAATTGTTTCATGCTGTTTATTGAGCTCACCTGAGTGAAATAACACAGGGATGGAGAAATTTCTTTCTGCACTCATCCCTTATTCACTGCAGATTCTGAATGCATCCCACACACCAGGAGGGAAATGAAGCCCTGGAGAGTGATTGATTGTCTATTCGCATGTTCCCTAGCCATCAATGAATCACAGTCTAGGAGTCTTTTGTCTTGAGAGTACCTTATGATGAATTTAAATGGGGGGGGGCAACATGATGACAGGGAAAGAGCCTCATTTTGGAGCCAGAAGGTTTGAGTCTGCTTTTATTTTAATGGTATAAATCTAGTTAAGTTCATTTGCTCCCATCTCTTCATCCTCTCTATTCAATCCTTTATCTAATCTTTTCTTAACTAAGGATCAACTTAACTAAGACAGAGAAAAAGGGGTGGCAGAAATAGTAGATGGAATTCAAGGCCCCAAAGTGGTCTCAGAATCCTTGGCCTGAACTTGCTCTCCCTACCCCAGTCACTCACCTCTAATTTTCTATTTCTTATTTTTTCCCTCTGGATCAGGCTTCCTGTTACCATGTTCATTCTAAATCATAGCAGTTCCCAAATAAAACCCTCAAAACCCTTTTCCCTTCAAATTCATTGCCTTCAAATCTGGGGGGGGGGGGTCAGGACTCATCTATCCTGAAAATGGACAATGTGATTTGACTTGAGATATAAGAAGTCATGATGGGTCCAGTCAGCTGCAAAAAAAGGCAGAGGCCCTGTATCTATTCAGCAAGGACTATAGAACTGAAATTTTAGAAATGAATACAGATTGGGTCTTTGAAAAGTCAGCTTGAGAAGAAAGCACTGACCATCATTATTCCTGTGTAATAACATATAGTGGTATGGTACTTCCATATTGTCTCCCTGGACCTTAAAATTTCAGGGTAGGCAACACATTGTAAATGTGATGACTTCCCACCAAACCGTTCCTCCAAAGATTCATTTCCCAACATACTGCTTCACTTTATATAAAGATTGGGAGAAAGAGTCATTATTCCTGAGACTATGATAAATTGTTTTCTGTCTGGGTATGCCTCTTGGGTTTCAAGATCCAACAGGTCCCAGGCCCTCCCAATAAATCTAGGATTCATCATTTTCTTTCTTCATTATTTTCCAAGTATGCCTAGAAATACACCCACAGCCCATTGCACATTATTTCCAGCCCCTGTTGTTGCTTGGTTGTAGGCCCCTGTTCTGGTCGCACATATAGAAAGTATGGTCAGGTGACATTTGTCAGTGAGAATGCACATTTGTCCCTTTCTCTGCCCCTGCCCACCACTAGAGAGTGAGTTTCTTCCTTTCTTCCATCTATCTCTCTCCTGCCTTTAAGTCAGGTCAGACCTGGGCTGAACAGTTCTGTGTGCATTGAGAGGCTGAGTTTGGGAAAGAAGTATCAAAGAAACAAGGGCACAAGCCAGGGTCTCAGGGCTTCAAAATAAGGAGGTGTGGCTTCAGCTTTCGGGGGGAGGAAATGAAAGGAAAAAAAAAGTGTGAGTAGGAAGCATTATGATTTAGGTGTTTTGTGTGGAATGCCACAGAGTAAGGAACAACATAACCAGATGCTTGTTTCCTGGGCCATGGCATCTTCGGGGACTAAAAGGCATTATCTCATCCAGTTGGTTAAAGTATTGTATTTCTGGTCAAGAAGTCTTCCTATGGTGATTTTGTCACCTTGGTGGCTCCTAGACCAGATCAGACCTGTAACATGATTCTTTAGGGTGAAACTAGAATGATCTTTCTCAATTAGTTCCTGGTACACAGTATAAGGAAGAAGTGAATACACATAAAATACACCCTGGCCCTGTATTGAGGGGCCCAGAACTGCTATAGGGTTCCCTTCAGCAAGCCCCCACCTCCACCACTAGGGAAGATTCACTTGATTATTCCAACCAGCTACTCTACTAGGAAGTTTAACAACACAGGTAGGTCAGAGATACTATTTCCTTTATCCCATAGATCTCTTCTCTTGTGATCTTCTTTGTTTGTTTGTTTTTTGTTTGGGGACCTAGACATGGCAGCTCTCAGGGGTTACTCCTGGTTTTGTGCTCAGGAATCACTCCTGACAGGGACCATATAGGATGCTGGGGATTGAACCCAGATTGGCCAAGTGCAAGGCAAAGGCCCTACATACTATTCTCTGGCCCCCATTCTCCTATAATCTTTGTTCACATGAGGGTGTATGAATCATGATGTGTGTGACAGAATTACACATATTTGGCTATCACAGAGGGCTAAAGGGGTGGGAAGAGTAAAGCTAAAAGTCATGAGATTTGAATTTAGATAAACACATGAAAATACCTATACCAGGTACTCATTCATCCATGTGTGTCTAGATTGAAATCTAGCAGTTACATAAATTTTCTATTCACCATAATGTGGGGTCATAAAATACAAAGTCAATTCATTTCTTAAACATTTTAAGGGGATCGCTACTTGTTCAAGCTCAATACATTCATTTTATTTCCAGGATCTGTTGCAAAGTTGGTGCCTAGGGATAATAAAGGTAATAGATAGACCCTGCCCAGATTTCAAACAAGCAAACACTGAAAATTAGGAGCTATCAAAGGGGCAACTTTATCTGGGCAATATGACATAACAATGAAATGCATCAACATAACTAATTAATGTCCTTGAAATGGTCTTAGTCTCACTTTGTAACCTTGGTAACCTGGGAATGTATTCCAAATATATTCCTCATGTCCTTGAGATGTTCTTGCCTTTGTTTTGCAGATGGTATGTTTAAGAATTTCTGCATCTGTACTAACCCTTCAGCTGCCTATATCCCTTCCATCCCATATCAGATATTCTATTAAAATAAAACTTTCACCATTATTCAGGATAGTTCTTAAAGCACAAGCGCTGTTGAATCCATGGGTGTAATCAAATTGAGTTCTCAGCCATTGCTGCTTAGTTTTTCCCTGACACTTGGTGAGAATTTCTGCAACAGAGTCAGACACACCCTTAAATTTAGGGGATTCAAGTAAGAGAGCAAATGGAACTATATAGACCATATATCTAGATATTCCGATTATTATTGCTTTATTTCCTTACAATGAAGAATATGCCTTTCAAATAATATAGAGATATATCTGGAGAAATATTTAAATAGATGGTTTATCTATATATAAATATCAGATACACCATAGAAATATATACCACATACTTGTGTGCATATAAATATTTATATCATGACTTTTATAAAATGATATGTAAGTATTTATATAATATAGTTGTATAGATAAAACATATATATGATGTATATTATATACATTTGATGACCTTATATACACATTTATTTTGCTAAATATCTATGGCTTTTATATGACTGAAGTTCAGCAAAATATCAAAGACAACTATTTTTAACTTTTGTTGCATGTCTTGATATTCTGTTGATGATCTGGTAATATTCAAATAAGTAATAAAGTTAAAGCATATGGGGCCAAAGTGATAGCATAGTCGTAAGGCTTTTGCCTTGCACAGTAGTAGGACTGACCTAGGATGGACCTGGATTTGATCCTTGGCATCCTATATAGTGTTCTGAGCCTGCCGGGGTGATTTCTAAGTGTAGAGCCAGGAGTAACCTCTGAATGCCACTAGCTGTGGCCCCCCAAAACAAACAAACAAAAATAATAAAGCAAACATTATAGCTACTATATACTTATTTCATAAAGTTTACTTCCCTGTTATCATGTTTTTGTTTGTTTTTTGGGGCCACACCTGGTGATGCTCAGGGGTTACTCCTGGCTATGTATAATGGCTCAGAAATTGCTCCTGGCTTGGGGACCATATGGGATGCCAGGGGAATCGAACTATGGTCCTTTCTAGTGCTTGCAAAGCAGATGCCTCACCTCTAGCGCCACCACTCTGGCCCCCATTTTTTTTTGTTTTGTTTTTGGGCCACACCCAGTGATGCTTAGGGAGTTATTCCTGGCCATGCACTCAGAAATCGCTCCTGGTTTGGGGGACCATATGGGTTAAGCCGAGGGATTGAATTGTGGTCCATCCTAGGCCACCTGCTTGCAAGGCAAATGCACCACCGCTGTGCCATGCCCTGGCCCCTTCCCTGTTATCATTTTAATAAAATCACTAATTGTGTGAGAAGTCAATCTTTTTAAATTATGTATATTTTATTGAAAGCTATATTAAATTAGATAAACTTACTGAATCATTATAATTCTTAGTTTATTTTTTTTACTTATATCAACTTGGACAAACTACTTACTCTTCAGAGGATTGTCAATAAAAGAATTGAAATAATTTGAGGTTCAAAATTGACTAAGAATTTTACATATCATTTTCAAACCCTTCAAAAGGATTGCAGAAGATAAATTATTTTTTCAGGAGATATTACTAAGTGTAGAAATTTTATCTGAGCTCATTATCTTTGATGGCTAATTTTAATGCCAACTTAAGAGTTAAGGGATGTTAAGGATAGCAAGAGAATATTATTTCTGGGGTTTTTGAAGAGATTAGCATTAAAATCCATTTGGTTA
>PVKC010006498.1:9670-31114 GCA_004027635.1 Crocidura indochinensis
ACACACACACACACACACACACACACACACACACACACACACATAGTTTTTTTCCTTCTCTTCCCTATATTCTTGTGTAAAAAGGTATTTAGAATAACTGGATGGGGACATGCAATGTTGTAAAGGGAGGATATCAAAGTAATTTTATTGAATGAAACTTACTTCAAAAGATGTGAGCAAAGAGAAAGAGGAGAAATAATGGACAGGAGAGAACATGGGTTTCTCTAAAATGGAATACAAAAACAAGCAGAGATATACAAAGATTAACAATCAAAGTACATATTCAAGAGAGGACACAGTTGAGGAACAAGCCATGTTTCACTTCTAAATAGAGAATGAGGAAGTATTAAGATATTTACTTACTCCTTGATCTTGCATTTTTTTTGCATATTGATTTTTATTTATTGTTGTCTTTATTTCTGCTGAAAACATATTATGCTTAGTTTATCATGTTCCTAGTCTCATTGATATGATTTTGTCATGTATAACCCATGTTCAGTTAAGATACTATAAAATGTTAGAATATGGATCACACAGTACAAAACTAAAGTGAAAAACTCACATAGATTCACAATCCTATATTCGTATAAAATATCTGCCATAATATTGTTTCCCTGTAGGCAAGATGCACTTATCTGAACTCCAGAAAATTGCTGGTTCTCTTGGAGAAGCTGTAATTTTAGGAAAAACTATGAATATCCTTGGATTTAATATCTCTTCCATGTCTATTAGCAATCCTATTCCTAATCCACATGATTCTGGCTGGATTAAGGTAAGAACATGCAATTAGAAAAATACATCATTACCTTTTTTTCAGATTTTTATTGTGGTCAAAGTGAATTAAAAATCTTTCACAGTAATATTTAAGGCACATAGTGACAATCACATCATTACCTTTTAAATATACTTCTTATTTTAATTATTTTAACTCTATTTCAGACAATAATGGACAGGATACATCTTTCTAATTCACTGTTCTATGTTTTTATGGTATTCATAAATTGATAAATTAGATGAAAAAAGGAGAGCATCCTTTGAAAGCTGTTTACTTGGATAATATTTGCTTTGCTTTGAATATTTATCACAGTGCTTCACGGGTTTGACTTGGGAAAAATACTATAATAGAGTGAACCTACATATTGAACATCTATTCAAATAAGCATTATAATCCCTACCCTGATGATAGCACGTTTGCTACTGAATGAAATTAATCATGTTAAAGATACTCATCTGCCAAGGTCATTCACAGGTGACTGCCCAGCCCGTCAAAAGGTCTGCGTTTCCTGTCCATCATGTGACCCTGGTGACCTTGCTCTCAGTGATTACTCAGCCAGTGGCATCACAGCCAGGACAGCCATTCTCTCAGCAGCCTTCAGTCAAGGCTGTAGATTTGGATGTAAGTTTTAAATCACAACCTGTAGTGAAACCATTGAACTGTGTCTGTTTTGCAGAGCAAGGCCAGGAAAATTGCTCAAAAGGCTAATGTGCATGGTTTGCAGGTGGGAGGACTATGTTCCATCTCTGGCTTCACACAGTCCCCCTAACTACCACACTGGATATAACCCCTGATCATTCTGGGGTTGACCGAAAAACACACCAACCCCCTGCCCACCTAGGTCATAGAAAATTCTGGAGGGTGAAATAATTTACAAAAACTGACACACTGGGAGTGAAGCATAGCACTGACCCTTAAAAGCCAAACTACTGCCAGCGATTGTCATCTTTCACTGTTTTGTAAAAAGGCTTTTCATTGAACTTGCTCCAATGCCCATATCTGTAGATTATTTGTGGAGGAAAAAGAGCATTTGGAGATTTTGGATTTGTTTGGTTTATTCTTGTGTGGTGGGAGGTCATGCCATGTGAAACTAAGTGACTGTAAACGCTGTGGGCACAGGTATTCAAGGGACACCAAGGCTACAGCATGTACAATTTTGGGTACTATGCAGTGTCAGGTATCAAACTTGTAGCCGTGCACGTGAAAGACATGTGATCTATCAGTTGACCGTCATTCTCGGTCCATAATTTACATTGAGAATGAAGTATTATTCTTTAAAAAAATAACTTTGTGAGGCTACCTACAGTGGGTAGGGTGTTTGCCTTGTACATGGCCAACCCAGGTTAACTCCCTGGTATCCCATCTTGTCCCATGCACTTGCTAGAAGTAATTTTTGACAGCAGAACCAGGAGTAACCTCTGAGCACCACAGGGTATGGTCTAACTCCTCCCCCCACAAAAAAGAAATAAACTTTGCGTGTAATCTTTCGAGGAAAAGGTAAATACCTGGGAGTTCTAAAAGACTACTCACAGCAGAGTGCTCAGGGGTACTGAGTCACAAGCCCAGAGCTCCTGCATGTAAAGCAAATAATCTCTTACTTTGACTCATCTTCCTGGCTCTCTTTTGTATATTTTCCCTTTTGTATTTTAATAAATTATGAACAGTTACTGTTTTTCATTAGGGTGGTTGTGTGTCAGTTGGAATTACTTCACTGACATTGAAGGCAATATTAAAAGATGCCAATAACAAACAAATCAGCGGTCTTAGTGGAAATACAACAATTCCGTTCAGCGGCTGCTGGGCCAACTACACAGACCTCACTCTAACTAGGGCAGGTGAGTATAATATTTTGACTCCAAATATATATGCACACATATATATCCATAAATAGGGTATAGGAAAATTGAATAAAATATACCATAATATTCAGTTCACTAAATTACAAAAATTAGAACAATATAACCAGTTTTATTTCAGAACACATTTAATAATATACAAAAATATAGTCTATAATGTGCAGAAGAAAAATCAAGATAATATAAGGAAATTAGAAAAATTAAGCATATTTATCAAAATTACCATCACACTTTTTATTCATTTCTATATTTTCTCACTTATATATGTTACATTAGAAGAAAAAATAGGGACCAGAGCGATAGTACAGCAGCAGGGCATTTGCCTTGTAAGTGGCGGACCTGGGTTCAGTTCCCAGCATCCCACATAGTCCCCCAAGCCTGCCAGGAGTAATTTCTGAGTGTATAGCCAGGAATAACCCCTCAGCGCTGCTGTGTGTGACTGGAGGAGGAGGGGGGGAAGGGGGAGGAAAAGGAAGGAGAGGAGGAGCTCCAAATTAGAATTAGGGAATTGGATTTTAGTTCTTCCTGAAAAGAAAGGAAAGAAACTATCATGATTTCAGGGCAATAGCAGGTAGAAAGTTTGCCTTGCATGTGGTCAACCCAGATTAGATTCCCAGCATTGCACATTGCACATAGAGTCCATCATAAGTGATTCCTGAGCACAGAGCCAGAAAGAAAACCTAAGTATAACCAGTGTGTCCCCACACAAAAGAAACTATCATGATTTTAAAGGTACTATGCATTAATTAAACCAGCTGTGGAATATTATGACATATTCTGAGGACAGAAGAAACGTCTATTGATTCTTTCAAAGTACATATTCAATGCATTTGTGCTATTATTTCTTATATCATTATAGTAGATACTAGGTCTGGGTTGAGGTAACATTAATGGAGGTCTCTCAAGTGTATGCAGTTTATCCATTTCATTCCTAGATATACTGTATAGAATATTGCTAGTAGACTATAATCATGGGTATCTATATTTAAGACATTTATTTTTAAAGTTTCATTACTTTGGCCTGAGAAGAAAGGCACTTTTCTATTTTGGTTTGGCTTTTGGTTTTTGAGTCACAACTGGCAGCGCTCAGGGATTACTCCTGGATCTGTACTCAGACATCGCTCCTGGCAGGCTCAAGGGACCATATGGGATGCTGGGATTTGAACCACCGTCCTTCAGCATGCAAGGCAAATGCCCTGCCTCCATGCTATCTCTCTGGTCCCAAGAAAGGCACTTTTTAACATTTTTATTGAGACCATTGTGAATTACAAGTCCTTCACTATTGTATATCAGGCATATAGTGACAGTGAAGTAGGGCCATTCTCACCACCAGTGTTGCCCTCCCTCCACCATAGTTCCCAGCATGCATCCTGTACCTCCACCTTTAGCCCCCTGGTCTACTCGTGTAACAGGTCCATTTTATGTTAAACTTGTTAGTCTGGGTCTCTTGATTCTATTGTCATTGACTTTGGCTTGAGCATTTTTTTCAATCCAATGCACCTGAGATCACTTGGCCACTGGACCTTATGAAAAAGGTGCCTTATTTTAATGAGTAAAGCTATTCCACCAAATCATATGGAGATAAAATAAGAAGCATCATTGTAGAAATTAAAACAATATTTACCATAAAAATAAGAAAGATAACAGCTAGGGCCTGGGCACACGAGCATGCTGGAGCACTTTCCCAGTTCTTTGTTCAGGGGTTGCTCCTAGAGTGCTCCACTGCTTGAGCTTTGATCTCCTGCATGAAAACACGAAAAGTGCTCTCTCTCTAACATAAGAATTCTTCTTATATATTTACATATCAAAATCTTATGAAAATGGTGCAACTAACACAAAGCTTTAGGATATTTTTTCAAGCTGAATGTAAAAAGAATCATGATAGAATATTCTATATAATAAAGGTCATTCATTTTGAATATTATATATAGCCCCACCCCTGGGTACAAGTAACTACCTGAACCCTGCCCATTCATGGGCGGGGCTATGGGAACCTGATATTATGTTTACTTTACCTGCAAGACCCTGCCCATTTCCTGGGAGGGTTCTTGGAAGGGTATATAGGTCTGTGGTCTTTGGCTTTTGGCCCTTTTGCCCTTTTGCCTTTTCCCTTTTGCCGTTTGGATCCGTTTGGATCTTTTGGATCCTGGCCAGCGTGTAGGTCAGAGGTGACATGGATGAAAGAAGATGTAGGGCTAGCTAAGATTAGCACACTTAAATGGTAGGAGCCACATCTGATGGCTAGGGCTGAATAAAGATGTTATTTCTCATGAAGCATGCCTGTGAGTGAGATTTCTACCTGCCACTCTCATGAACCTCCAGACCCGACGGTTAGTGGGGGCTGAAGCCACGTGGCCTGAGATGGCGGACAAAGGCCTTCATCTCTATCCAGTATCATCTTTATTTAATTAATTCAACAATTATAGAATGCATTTCTCTTCAGTATGATAGAACTAGTCAAAAAGCTAGAGAGGTAGGACAGTGAAAGGCACTTTCCATGTACACAATAAATCCAGGTTTGATCCCTGGCACCACACTTGGTCCCACATACAAGGTTATTCCTAAGCGCAGAACCAGGAATAAGTAAGCCCTGGGCATCTCTGGGTATGGGGAAAGTAAAAGAAAAGAAAAAGAAAGGAAGGAAGAAAGGGAAGAAGGAAGGAATACGATATTATGGAAGGAAGGAATGAAGAGAGAAGAAAATAAGGAAGGAAGAAAGGTAGGAAAGAGGGAGAGAGGAAGGAAGGAGGGAAGGAGAGAAGGAAGCAGGGGTAGGAAGAATGGATGGAAGTAAGGAAGAATGGTTGGAAACAGGTGGATCTGAAGAGAAGCAAACTATAAAAGGAAGTTGAACACTGGGATCTTTTTCTCCCCTAGGATCAAATTTGAAGATTGAATTCATACTGGAGAATGTTGCTCAGGCAGAGTCCAAGGCCTTCAGCCTTCCCATGCAGTCTGTCTCCATGGGTGGTGGCACCGGCATTGGTGGTGGTAGTGGTGGCAGCAGTGGCAGCAGCAGTAGCAAAGCATCAACTGTGGGCCCAGCTTCCCAGATGATAATGCTGGTAATGAGCTGTCTTCTAGGAAGAGCATTGCTTCTAGAAATAATTATGGCGGCAGTCATGATCTTGAGCATAACTCTAGGTAAGAACAATTCATTTGTTGAATACCATTAGTTTAATATCACATCTCTCTCCACTAAACTCATGAGGGTGATGAATATTGTGTAATATTCCTGGTAAATACTTTTGGAGTAAAACCTGAGCACACATTTATTATGCATGACACCACAAGGACACAAAGACAGTTTTAGCTTTTGCAGAAAGAACCTCAAGTTCATAGATAAGAAAACACATTTTTTGAGGCAAAATTGTTTACATTCCATGGTGACATGAGAATGGGATGAAGAAGAAAGGAACTCAAGGGTGACTCCAAGGCAAAAGATGACAACTTTGCAAGCACGGGCTGTGAGTTCAATCCTCAGAATCTCCCATGCTCACCAAACAAAGGTGTTCTGTGCTGCAACCGAGTGTGAAAAATGCACACAGCCAGGTAGGTGCAGGGCCAGGAGAGACAGCTTTAGAAGTCATATATGTGAGTACCAGGGTGACCTCCAGCCAGTCAGCAGACACAGAGTTGGCGAGTGCAAACTCAGCAAGCTTATGTTCAAAATACACCATTGTCAGACTGTCATACCCAGGAGTCAGAGAGATAGTACCATGGATAGGATCTTTGCTTTGCATGCAGCTGACTCATGTTGAAACTGTGCCACCTAGTATGGTCCCCTGAGCCCACCAGGAGTGATCCTTGAGGACAGAGCCCAGAGTAAGTACTGAGCACTGGCATGTGTGGCCAAAAATTAGTACTACACCCAGAAAACCACAAGGAGTGTGCAAGGAACCAACCATATGTATGAATCCCAGAGAATATCACAATTGCTCACGTGTAACCACCAGTAATCACATTAGAAACAAAGGGAAGGAATGTATGAAGAAAAAAGAAGGAATATGAGCAGTGAGAAGCTCAGGGAAGATCAAGACCCTTTGGATAACACAGGCTGAAACCCCACTAAACTGTGATGTTCTCTGGGGTTCATACATATGGTTGGTTTCGTGCAACTCAACTCACTAAGTGGAGAAGTCCCAAAGTATCCTCATTCCTGCCTGTGGCTCAGAAGAGACTATCCATAATCCTCTCTGTCCTTCTCCTGGCTCTTTTCTCCTCCATAGCAGAGAACTCTCCAAGAGAGTTCTCCAAGAGAACTCTCACCACCCGCAACTTTCCTGACAACAGACACCATGAGTATCTGTAGGTGTGGAGTTGCTGGAAAAAAAAAAACGCAAACTACTTTCTCCACACTAGAACCTAGAGTCCCAGAGCTATGGCTCTATCCTCTTCTGGGCCACATGCCATGGCCAGAACGAATCACCATGAAACAGAGCCACTATCTTTGAATTCTCCTGTACTGGGTCACCTGGAGTAGAGCTCTGAGAAAGAGGAAGATCAAGTGCCTGGGGGCAGTAGGGGACAGTAGAGACAGATGGTCTGAAAGACAGTGAGTGACTATTAGGACTTTTTTAATAAGAGGGCTTTTTTTCCCCAGGAAGGTGGCAGTTGCTGTCAGGCCATCAGCAGCCTTTTACAGATGGGGCCATAAAAAATGAATAAGCTAAGGGAATGGGGGATATGGGTCCATTATAGGGAGAAGAGGTTCCAAACAAAAAAAAAAAAAGCGAGAGGGGAACAAAGTCTTTGTCCATGCTACATGCTCAGTGAGGAATTCATCTTCCTGTGCCAACTGTGCTTCTCTGTCTGATTCTGACACCCCTCCTATCCTCTCAGTTTGTGCCAGTGTCTTTTTTCTAATACCTCAGGCTGGTCCTTGCTTCAACTGCCCATCCTTTGAATTGCCCTGATGCACCAGTGTCCATCCATGATGTCTCATGTCTTCCCCTCCTCTAAAGTTCAGCCACTCCTTGCTCTCACTTATAACTTAACTTGACCATTTACCATCACCTCTTGGAGTTTCTGCTCTTAAAAGTTTCTTTCTGCTTCCTTTTCAACCAGCCCTCCCTATTTTTGACCTTTATTTTCCAGAAGATGATGGAATGCCATGGTCCTCTCAAACCCCAAGGGACACTTGCTACATGCAATTTATTATTGACACCACAGTCTTGAATTCTAAGTTTTATCAAATCTTTTATAGCAAAGATTCTTCCTATTTTCTTCTCTTCTCTTCTCTTCTCAAGGTAACTTATTATATTCCTTAAATCTATGTTTTTATTCCAGATCCTGCCCCAAATGAAGCCACTTCCACCATGTTCCCTTCTTCCTTCCCACTTTGCTACATTTTATTCTCCTTAGGTTCAATTGTATGTTGCTTATACTATTCTTACAGCCATCCTCCTTGTCTATTTGTGTTAAACTTAGACACATATTCATATGTATCTTCCTCTGTGGGCACTTAGTCTAGAAATATAGATACTACAATGATCCTTCCCTCTGACTTAAAGCATATTAGTGGTTATCATTTAATAATCCCTGTTGGTGAATTTTGTGTTTCCTTGTGAAATACCTTGTAAGTTTTTACTTACTTTTATACAGCTTATTGCTGATATTCAGAAGGTTTTCAAGATGCAGAATTCTTTTTATGTTCTAGTTTTGGAGGTCATAATCAGCTATGCTTAGAGGTTACTCCTTAGTCTTTGCTCAAGGGTCATTCCTAGAAGTGCTCAGATGGCGATACATAGTGCCAATGATCAAACTGGGGTCAGTCACTTAAAAGGCAAACACTTTAACTCCAGTACAATCTTTAAAAACATTTTTCAAGTTATTGGTAAAGCACATCATTTCTAATAAAATTTAGGATTTTTCCAATTAAAAAAATAACAATAGTTTATCCTTTTTCTATCATTCTTCAAGTAAGATCAGAGATGATATAAGCATCACTGTTTTATTTGGGTCCACACCAGCAGTACTCAGGACTTACTCCTAGATTTGTGCTCAGGAATCATTGTTGGTAGGAGTTGTGAGACCATATGGAGTATTGAGGATCAAACCCAGGTTGACTGTGTTCAATGCAAACACTACACACACTGCACTGTATCTCTGTCCCAGTATATTTTATTTTTCTCATAATTTTTGTTAGCATTCATCCTTTCCATATAAAAATTTACTGCTCTTCCACCATCACCAAAGGGTCAAAGACCCTCATCACTGCCCTTCTACTTCTATGATTTTATTAAATTGTTTACAATAGGTGCAGAGCGGTGGCGTGGAGCGGTAAGGCATCTGCCTTGCTGGCACTAGCTTAGGACGGATGTGGTACGATGCTCCAGCATCCCATATGGTCCGCCAAGCCAGGAGCAATTTCTGAACGCATAGCCAGGAGTATCCCCTGAGAGTCACTGGATGTGGCCCCCTCAAAAAAAAAACCCAAAAAATTGTTTACAATAGTATTAATATTGAAATTGTTTTTTATACTTGCAGTGTAGCTACACAACAGTGTCAAGATTGTTCCATCACTATCCCAAGGTCGCCCAACCCCAAAAGGCAAAATTTAAATTAAATAATAACATGTATAATTACCAATAGTCTTTCTCCATAGCTTCAAAAATGAATGCTTTTTAATACCAAAATTGGCACACTGTTTTGTTCATTTGGTTTTTGGACCACATCCAGCAATGCTCAGATGTTGGTTACATCTGGATTTGCACTTAGAAACTCTAGCTGGCAGATTTGAAGAACCATATGGGAAGCCAGAGATCAATCCCTGTCAGCCATGTATAAGACAAGAACTCTACCTGCTGTACTATCACTCTGGCCCCAAAATTGACAACTCTAAAATACAACTTTTTAGTATTTTTGAAATACTACTTTTGCTTTTTATCTAGACCATGAGCTATTGAAAATTAAAATTAATAAGGTTTAACCTAAGTAATGTGATATAAAATGTGATTTTACTATTGCATAACATATATTTGCATTGTTTTCACTTTTCAGGAAGAAACTACCTAGAATTGCTCCAAAGACCAGGCTAAAACAACAACTAATAGATTACTATACAAGAAATGCACATTTCCTATTTTGTTGCACAAGAAAAGGATCTCTAGCATTTTCAAAAAGGATACTAAGTATATTTTATAGCGTGTAAAATGGACTCAGTAATCATTTTTAAGCATAAGAAATCAATTTTATTCAGAATAAAGTTAACTGATTCTTTACATATTTGTGTGTCCTTACTTCACTTCAACAATACTTTCAGAACATTCATTTGATTATCAACATAACATCTCCAAGTTGCTATACCAGAAAATCCTATTATCCTTTTAAGAATAAAAGAGTTTTTCGAAGTTTGACTTTAACCTCTTTATTTTTGGTGGGGTGGAAGGGTTAATAGACAATGCTGCAGGCTTACTCCTGGCTCTATACTCAAAGAATCACTTTTAGTAGTGCTCAACTGACTATGTGATGTCAAGAATTGAACCCAGGCCAGACACATGCAAGACAGGCACGTTATTCAAGGTACTGGTCTTCCTCAGACTGGAAAGCATTTTGATTTTTTTTTAATTAATTGAGGGACCTAATTTTCTCTGTTCAGTTATGAAGCTTTGATTTCCAATTATCTGAGTCATTTTTGCTTTTTTAGGTTTTTGGTGAAAGGGCATTGTAATAGACATTTTTGTTTTCAGACATTGCTGTTTTCAGATCTGTAGTAATCTTCGAACCTTAAATTTTTGCCCCTGAGAAACTCTCCTAAGATATGTCTCTGGAACAGACATTTTGCACAAGTCCCAACTCCTTTTATCTGTCCTTTCTTCCCAGTCAAAACATTACTATCCTGAGACCTCCTAGCAAAACTTAATCTTCAAAGCACTGCCACTCAAAAAATCCTTCGGTTGGGGCCAGAGTGATAGTAAAGTGGGTAGGGCATTTGCCTTGCACTATCTGTCCCAGGTTCAATCCCCGGCATCTCATATGGTCACCAGAGCCTGCCAGGAGTGTGAGCACAGATCCAGGAATAACCCCTGAGCACTGCTAGGTTGTAGACTCAAAACAAACAAACAACAATGTCCTTCTCTAACCTTTCTCTGGTACTTCCACTGATAATCTGTCCTTGCCAATATTTCCAGTATCTGGTTAAAAACTGTATCCTTACGACATACAGAAGCAGTCTCTATCTAGAAGCTTTGCAGCAGCAGAGAAGGTGCTGCCCCCATATCACATTCTTCAACTAGTAAAGTATGAATAAGCATCTACTAGCATGCTGGCCATCTGGCTAGATGCCAGAAGAAAAAGCCAAGCGAATATCTGCTTTCAAGAAACTTGCTATCAGGTGGTGTTTCTTCATTTGGCCACCATGCCTCCTCAGGAGTGGTCATCTCAGATAATCCTGCATTTTATTTATCCCTCAGTGCTCTTCTTATCTGGAAGGTGCCTCTCTATTTCCCTCATAGAATCATGGAATGGCCATCTAGTATCAATGATGTGTGTTCTCTCATTCTCTCTCTCTCTCTCTCTCTCTCTCTCTCTCTGTCTCTCTCTTATGCCATATTGCATCAAAGTTACCTTTTTTCTTCTTTGGGGTGGGGACACCCTGGCTCTGTGCTCAGAAGTTATTCCTGGCAGGCTCGGGGGACTATATGGAATGCCAAGGATCAAACCTGAATCAGCTGCATGCAAGGCAAAAGCTCTGCCTGCTGTATTATATCTCTCCTGCCCAATTATCTCTTTTCTTAGATTTCCCCAGCTTTTCCTCCTCCTCCTCCTTCTTCTTCTTTTTCTTTTTCTTCTTCTTCTTCTTCTTCTTCTTCTTCTTCTCTTCTTTTCTTCTCTTTTCTTCTTCTCTTCTTTTCTTTTCTTCTCCTTCCTCCTCCTCCTTCTTCTTTCTTCTTCTTTTCTTTTCTTCTCTTCTTCCTCCTCCTCCTTCTTCTTTCTTCTTCTTCTTCTTCTTCTTCTTCTTCTTCTTCTTCTTCTTCTTCTTCTTCTTCTTCTTCTTCTTCTTCTTCTCTTCTCCTCCTCCTTCTCCTTCTCCTCTTCCTCTTCCTCCTCCTCCTCTTCTTCCTCCTCCTCCTTCTGCTGCTGCTGCTACCTTTTTTTACTACTATTTCCTAAGATTTTCTTTCTACTATTATCTTCCCAGGTAAATTCTTGGAAGGAAAAATAGCATCTTTCCCCAGAGTCTTCTCATTAGAAAGTTTAGTGTCTGGTAAATGAAAGGCTCAAGGGTTTTCTTTACTGTAAGGAAATCCAAATTTATACAAAAATATTTAGATTTATGACTGATAAATGTTCATCACTTTTCTGGCTAGTAAGATTAACAGTGTCCTGGGGTGATTATAGCAAGAGATGGAATGCAGAATTATACAAGGCTTCTCTGAATCCTCCTAGCTGTTCCAAATGCTTCCCAAATGTCACTTGCCGGCAGGTTAATTTTTCTGAGGATCAACTCTGTACTATGAATATGGTTACACTGTCTTTGGGAAGCAAGACCTCCAAATTAAGCATTTGATTTGGAACTTTTCCTGAGCGAACAGTAAAACATTTTGTAGAATGAGCGGTTAATTTTGGTTGAATCTGTTGGGATTTTGCGTTCCCCAATTTTACTATCTTGAAATAACTAAAGCTTCTAGTGTTATGAAAGATACTTAAATGTACTAGCTCCTATTGCCACATCAAGGGAAAACACTTAAATTGGGCCCCAGGGAACAGTAAATATATGTACCTATGGCTTTTAACACACAAAGTCATGCTGACATATCTAATCAGAGAACAAGTGGTTGAGACAGACTGTGGCAAAAGGTAAGGTCTGCTGGTTAGGTTGTACAAGTGTGCCACTTTATCTGGAGTGTACGTGTATATGTGTAAAACAGAGACAAAGGGAGCTTGGGGAAGTTTGAAGTCTAGAACAGAATGATGACCTGGAAGGGAAATTGACCAAAAGAAAAGGAAATGATGAATGTTCTGGGTTTATAAAATTCAAGCAAGCAATTGGTATAGAAATTGAATTTCACAGTTCTTTCTCTTTGCGTGGTCATTTAATATAGAAAAGAGTATATTTTATACTATGACAAATATAATAGTTATAATTAAAATATATACATGAGGCTGAAGAGATAGTATATTAGAGGGGCACTTACTTGCATGCACTTAGCCTGGGTTTGATCCCTGGTACCCATAGGGTCCCCTGAGCCCTGCTAGGCTGATTGCTGGGCACAGAGCCAGAATAAACCCCGAGTATTTCTGGGTGTGGCCAACAAAATGAAACTAATAAGATAAAATATATACAATTAAAATCAATCTTTGACAAATATTTTTTAAATTTTTTTCTGGGGAAACTTTTTTTTGGTCTTGGGTTTTTTTTTTTTTTTTTTTTTTGGTCACATCCAGCGGCAGCACTCAGGGATTACTTCTGGCTCTATGCTCAGAAATCACTCCTGTCAGGCTCAGGGGACCATATGGGATGCCAGGATTTGAACCAACATCCTTCTTCATGCAAGGCAAACACCCTGCCTCCATGCTATCTATCTGGCCTCTGGGGAATTTTTTAATGAGCATAATAAACTAGATGTGTATACAATTTATAATCAAATAAATATGCATATTTTAAACCTGTGTGCACATTTCAAGCTTTTACTGATAAGGGACTGCTATCAGACTAGACTAGAGTCAGACAATTGATGTGATATTTTGGCCTCTCAGAGGATCCCAAAACCTGAGCCACATCTTAACCCTTAAAGTGAAGGTTGTGAGTTTTTTTTCTCTTTGTCTCCACTTCCAGGCTGACAGAAGAAACAGTTGGCAAGAAGTAAAATCATTCATTGTTTATTAGAAGAAATAAGATCAACTTCCCTTATAAAGTAACCTAATCCTTTATTCATAAATGCAATGTCATTCAAGGATCCCACATATTTTAAGTAGCATAAAAGTAGCATAAAAGACATGGGCAACTGTTTCATCTTCAAAAAACGGTAGGAAAGGGGCCAGAGAGTAACAAAAAAGTAGGGCGTTTGCCTTGCATGCAGCTGATTCAAACAGAAAGTGGTTCAAGTTCTGGCATCACAGATGGTCCCCTAGTACCTGCCAGGAGCGACTTCTGAGTGCAGACCTAGGAGTAACCCCTAACCCCTGAGCACTGCAGGTGTGACTCCCACCCCCACCCCACCCCCCCCCCCCCCCAAAAAAAAACGTAGGAAAGAGATCCCAACAGTGATGTTTTCAAAGAGCAAGTGGATATTCCCTCTTTCATGTCCAGAGAGCACCAATGCCAGATTAGGCCATCGTGGTGCCAGTGGTGGATTTTCACAGTTTTCTCCATCCCACTTTGGGGAGAAGTCACTATACTAAGATGGGGAGGAGAACAAGAAACCTAATTCCACACTGCAACTTAAATTATTTAATACAAATTGAATTCACTTTTCCATTTTATACTTCCTCTTTCTGGTAGAAAAACTAAATTCCAAGAGCTGCAATTATAACCTCTATGGAATACATGCATTTCTATTAATAAGTTCTGAAAGACATGCAGAAATATTCTTCATGTTGTTATGTAGTCTTCCAACCTCAAGTACACATTCTGTCCACTGACATTTTTGTCAAAACTTTCCTATAGATTTTTAATAATTCTGTAGTGTAAATAATTTGAGAGTATTAGAAATTTCTAAAATTTTCTTCTTGGACACACCTTTTAAAAATGTCATGCCTTAAAAATATTTAGGTCAGATAACCAGATTTCTTCTAATAATAAAATGTATTCGGAGAAAGAGTGTAGAATGAAGAAGTGCATTGGGAATAATATAAGTAAATTATTCAAGAGTCTTGGACATTTTAATGATTTTTAAAAGGTGTTGTAAGTAGTACTGCAGAATCATAAATAATAAATATAAATAAAACTCATAAATAATTAACAAACTAATACTTCAGAATAATTATAAGCAGGTAGCCTAAATTTATAATATCTTTTTTTTGTGGTTTTTGGGTCACACCCGGAAGTGCTCAGGGGTTACTCCTGGCTCCATGCTCAAAAATTGCTCCTGGCAGGCACGGGGGACTATATGGGGCACCGGGATTCGAACCGATGACCTTTTGCATGAAAGGCAAACGCCTTACCTCCATGCTATCTCCCGGGCCCAATTTATAATATCTTGTATAATATCTTTATAAATGGATTTTCTAAAAAGTGGATTTGGGAGAAGGGTGGAAAGTTGGGTTGTTGAAGGAATACAATCTACTGGTGACTATGGAATTGTAACATATAAGACCCAAATTGTATTACTAAAATCTTTGTACATCACAGATGCCTAATTTTTTAAAGAGCTATTAGAATTATTATAATACATGCCATGATTTGTTTTTGTGTTTTGAAGCAGAGTAATTTTATTTAGATAAGTGTCAGTGGAGAAAGAGAGGGACAAAGAGAGGGGGAAAAATAAAAAGGGAGAAATAGATGTTCAAAAAAGAACATGAGGTTCTCTAGAGGGGAAAAAAGACAAGTAGACATCTTAAATTGAGGTGCAAAGAAGTCTCCAAGATTGAGGACCCATACTATATGCCTTTCTAAGTTGCTAGGGTATTAAAAACATACATAATTGTTTATGTTGGAACAGTACTAAAACTATAGTTAGGTTAGAGAGATAGTACTGAGGTTAAGACACCTCCCATCTTGCATCTTGCCTGTCCCAGTTCAAATCCAAATTTAAACCCAGTGCAGACCCACAAGCATCACCAGATATCTATCACTCCTGAGCATAGAGCTAAAGTATAGCTAAAGACTAGACTGAACACTGTAGCCCCAAATTCCCTTTTCCCACCAATATTGAAGAAAAAACTGTCCAACGAACATTTTTACTAATAAAACTTAAAATCTAAATACTATCAGTTCTTCTGTTTGGGAGCCATATTTAGATATTTTGGAGGCTTACTCTGGCTTTGTGATCAGTAGAATCATATAGTATGCTGGTGATCAAACCTAGGCCAGTTGTTTGCAAGACCTTATCCATTTGCTATGTCTCCAGACTCAAAAATACTTTTAAGTGACTGCATTGTTAAGAAATTATAGGTAATATTCTTCAAACAATATTTAGAAATTCATCTTTAGATTTTGAAAAGCACATTTTTGTATAGAAAGTGACTCTTTTGCTATTGAACAATACCTTAAAATGGTCTCTGTGTTTGTACTTTTCTTTTCAGGTCATGAAAAACACATTATGTACCCATTTTGCTCTATAAAATGAACAGAGGATGCAATAATAAATGTCTCTCTTACATTTACAATACTGCCAGATGCTTGCATTTTTTGGGGGGGGTCACACCCGGCAGTGCTCAGGGGTTACTCCTGGCTCCATGCTCAGAAATTGTTCCTGGCAGGCACAGGGGACCATATGGGGCACCGGGATTCGAACCGATGGCCTTTTGCATGAAAGGCAAATGCCTTACCTCCATGCTATCTCCCGGGCCCCAGATGTTTGCATTTTATACTACTGTCTCCTCTCCTCTGCTCTGTATTTCTGATCATTGTAATGACTATATATATATTTAAGAATATATATTTAAATATATATATTTAAGAATCAGGATTACAAGCATGCTTGTAGCTGGGTTTCAGTTATATATAAAAAAGGACACCCCCTTCACCAGTGCAACATTCCCACCATCAATGCCCTCCATCTCTCTCCTCCTCCACCTCTTGCTTGCATTCAAGACAGGCATTCTATTTCTCTCACTCACTACCACTGTCATGGTAGTTGTCAGTGTAGTCATTTCTCCAACTGAACTCACCACTATTTGTGGCAAGCTTCATATCATGGGTTGGACCTTCCAGCCCTCATCTCTATTGTCTCTGTTATTATTACAATAATGTTTTTTACTTTTTTTAAAATTCATAGATGAGAGAGACTATTCTGTTTCTATCTCTCTCCTTCTGACTTATTTCACTCAGCAAAATGGATTTCATGTCCATCCATGTATAGGAAAATTTCATGACCTCATTTCTTCTGATGGCTGCATAGTATTCCATTATGCATATGTACCACAGTTTCTTTAGCCATTCTTCTATTTTCAGACATCTGGGTTGTTTCCAGATTCTGACTACTGTAAATAGTGCTGCAATGAATATAAGTGTGCACAAGGCACTTTTGTGTTCCTAGGTATATCCCTAGGAGTAGTATTGATGGATCATATGGGAGTTTTGTGCATGATGTTAGATGGAGATCTGAGTTTGCTTTTATACACTTGGTTGATCAGTTGTCTCAGCACCAGTTGTTGAAGCTTTCCCTGCTCTATTTTGCATTTCTTGCCCTTTTATGAAAGATTAATTGTTTGTATGTCTGGGGATGTAATTACTTCCTTTTTTTCCAAATCAATTTTGTTTAAGGTGTTATAATTTTCAATAGTATTGGAATCATTGTTTTACTCTTTCACTTGTTCTCTACCAATATCTTAACTAGAATATCAAGAATATCAAGAATACCTTCCACCAATGTCACATGTTCCTATTCCCCTACCCAATCCTATTTCCTCTTCAGTTCCCTGTTATACTGATAATGTCTCAGGTGCAATGATCTCTAGATAGTCCTTCAACTTCTCCTCTACAACCAGAGTGTTGCCTAAAATTCTACTACTAAACCCTGTACTGCTGCCACTGCTGCCATTGCTATCACTAGTAATAATAAAGAGTTTTCCACATGTTTACTAATATCAGGCAAAAATCAGTGTTTCCTCTGCTCTCTTTCCTTTACCTATTGAAGTTATTTATTTCCTTTCCTAGACAAAGAAACTTGAAACTTAAAATAAATTAAAAATTGTCTTGTCAACAGAATTTTTAGTGGTAAAATTGGATAAAAACCCAAATCCATAGTCCACACTTCAACAATATTCAAGCATAAGAAAGTGTTTCATTGTAAAGGGAAATTTTAGAAAAATACATTTTTGTACAAATTCCTGTTTAAATTTCTTGTTAACCCTCTATCCCTCCAGGCAAGTTCTTAGACTTTTTATTATCACCTATATTTTAGTTTCCTCACCTATAAAATGTGGACTATGTCTCCCTTGCTGTGCAGTTGTTTTGAATATCGATGATTCTGTGCATATGGCAGCCAACTAGTGCCTAACAGGTGGTGAGTACTTAGTTACTGAAGGCCACTCCTGTTTTGATTGTCATCATATGGCCTATAGCAGGCACATCAGTCTTTAGCTCAATAAAACAACATTGCTTCTTATTACAACAGAACAGTGCCTCGTATGGAGGAAACCCTCGTTCAGATTAATTATTAGAAACTTTGGGCATAGAGCCACCTGGAACAAAGATTGTTTCCCTGCTTGCTTTGCTGGGAGGGACTGCAAATAATCTTGCAGAATAATCCAGTTCACTTTCCTTAAAAAAATTAAGCATGGACATCCCTTTGCCCTTTCTTCATTCTTTCCCATTTTCCTGGAGACCAAAAGACAGTCTTTACCGAACAGAGTTGGGAACCTGACTGTGAAGCACACTGCACCTGCCTTTGCTGCCTTAAGACTTCATGGTTGCTCTGCAAAGATTCCAATCCCAATTGAAATTGATTTCATCAGATGCTTAAGTAGCATTTAGAAAGGCACAAAAACACAGAGAATTAAAATCTTTCCCCAATAAAGAGGTTTTCAGGGCCAAGACTATGACAAGAGGTTAAAAATAACACACACATTGTGATTTGTTTTGTTTTTAAGGGATACCTGGGAGGGTTGTGGGTGTGTTGAACACAGTAATGTATAAAAGGGAGACCATGTGGTGCCAGGAATTGCATACAAGGCAAGAACCTCAACTTGTATATTTGGTCCAGTACTGCACACATTTTTTTGAAGATTTTACCTATATCTTCCAAAAACACATAGGCTTGAAACTTGACTTGATTTCATTTGCTGTTTGGTTTCAGAAGCCTATCTGCACAGGATTACATTTTTCTCTCATGCTTATTATGGGACATTTTCAGCTTTAATGTGCAGCAAAAGCTGGGAAAAATCCAACCTCCAGTAAAAGAACCACAAGACGTATTTCACCCAGATTCTCTTCCTCAGGAAGTGCACATGTGGGGAACCAAGAAGAAAAGCACTTCAGAAATTTTCTGAAGGGAGATATTTTAAAGCTTGTATCATGTGCTCTGCATGTGGATGCCCTGAGTTCCATCCCTGGTATTATAATCCCTTCTCTCAACTCAGTTCTATGGGTCTTATGATGCCCAGCACACTTTAGGTGATACCTACTCTCCTAAAATTAGGAGTCTATTGTAAAGGTTTGTGTTATGTTCCTGAAAACTTTTTTTTAATATTTTTTTATTTTTAATTATGAGAACAAAGATGCAAAGAGAGAGGACAAGGTAAGGTTACAGTGGAAGGACAATCACAAGTAACATAATTCTCAGAAGAAGTCCCCTTGCTGATATGTTAACTTTAAACTTACGGCCAACGAACATTAAGATAAATAAAACAGAATCCATTTACAATTACTTTGCTTGTCAAGTCCCCAGATTATAATATTATATAATTATATACATTATAATGTTTCTTAACAGCACACAAGGCTATCTAAAGCCATAAAACTTATGTAACTCCTTAAACATTAGAGGCATACTATTTTTTAACATTTCCATGTACATGCATATTAGTTTAAGTTAACCTCAAAAATTAAAGTGGGTTTTTTGTAAGGATAGAGTCAAAGGAGCACAGTAAAAACAGTGTTAGAGTGGCAATTGTTGTTGCATAGGCCCACCAAAATATGAGGGGCATGGAAAGAAATAACCTTGGCCTAAATACAAAGAGACCCTATCCCTGAAGTTTCCTGGCATAAGACCAACTCTAGGCTCCAGGCAAGCTAGATAGTCCAATCTAATACATTGTAGTGCCAACACACTTTTTATTTTTTACACAGTCTCTGTTGTTGGTATCATGTTTCTGTATCAAAGATCCTTGAATCTGCATATCCTGCATTGAAGTTAGAATGTGGAGTGTCCTGCCTCACCTCATAATTAAAGGGCAATGCATGAAGCCCTATCCTGTAAGTAGGTCCTTGTTGTTGTTAGTCTTCTCAGCGTTAAGGGAAGACTCTTCTGAGCAGTTCAACTTTTGAGCAGTGGTAGGGTCTTCCGTGATAGAGGATTGTTTCCTGGTGATGTTATAGACAACTTGGATGTTTCGTGGATGGCTTCCATGGTTCAGAGGTGAATGGATAATGCCCTTTCTTCTGAGGCCTGTGCCAGGTCATTATGTCAGTGTTCAGGGTATAAGGTCCCTTTACACTACAAGATTTGTGTGTTACAATCTCTATTAAATAAGATTTATTTGTATGGATAGTAATTTCCCATTTTAATGTGCTTATGCAAAAAGAAACAATGCCACGTGGTGTTATTGGCGAATATGGGGAACACAAGAACAAGTCCAACAAACTCAATGACATGGTTCAATCAAAAGCATTAACTGGGGGACTCTATCACCAGAATTACTTATAGAACAACTCATAAAGAGAAGACAAAACGTGGCTAGAACTGTCTTTGTCAAGATAATATTTAGTAAGATTTATAGATGTCAAAGAAAAAATACATAGAATATTCAAAAGAAATTTGTGTCCATTGTATGTCTTTTGAAATAGTTTGGGGTTGTTAAACACAATGCATGATGTTGGTCTGTGATTAGGATTGTGAAGCACTGAAGTTAAAAAGAGTAATGTGGGTTAGTGGTGTCTGGGACAGTAAGAGTAAAGGAGTAAAAAATAAGCTTTGTAGGGGAGTGGGAAAGGGCAGAATACAAGTAGACATTCTGGATACACAAACAATAACATAAGGATTGGGAATATTCTTAATATATGCAGTGCACGCGGGGGCATTAGCCCACGCGCGGTTTCCACCCCAGGAGGCCTGGAGGCCGAGGGCCTAAGACGGGACAGCTAGGAGCCTATCAAGGCCCCCAGTACACCCAAGTTAGAGAGAAGGCCTTCCACATGTGGCTTCCCCAAACCCCATGCTGGGTAGACCCTGCCTCCAGCTCAAGAAAGGATAGACAGAGAGCCAGAAGCCAGGATCTGCCTGCCCCACACCCTGCGCCCTTCCTACCCCAGAGCTAGGGGAAGGGCAGGGAAAACTTGGGACCCCATCTAGGAAAGGACACCCCAACCCCACCCCAAACCCACCTGGTCAGGCCACGTGGGCTGCCATCCCAGAAGGCCTGGAGGCCAGGGACGAAGAGGGGACAGCTAGGAGCCTATCAAGGCCCCCAGCACACCCAAGTTAGAGAGAAGGCCTTCCACATGGGGCTTCCCCAAACCCCATCTGGGTAGAACTTGCCTCCAGCTCAAGAAAGGATAGACAGAGAGCCAGAAGCAGGATCTGCCTGCCCCACACCCTGTACCCTTCCCACCCCAGAGCTAGGGGAAGGGCAGGGAAAACTTGGGACCCCATCTAGGAGGGGGACCCCCCCCCAAACCCACCTGGTCTGGCCGCCTGGGCTGCCACCCCAGAAGGCCTGGAGGCCGGGGGACAAAGAGGGGACAGCTAGGAGCCTATCAAGGCCCCCAGCACACCCAAGTTAGAGAGAAGACCTTCCACAGGGGCTTCCCCAAACCTTCTATTCCCATCTTGCTGAGAGTTTTGATCAAGAATGGGTGTTGAACCTTATCAAATGCTTTCTCTGCATCTATTGATATGATCATGTGATTTTTATTTTTCTTGTTGTTGATGTTGTGTATTATGTTGATAGATTTACGAATGTTAAACCAGCCTTGCATTCCTGGGATGAAACCTACTTGATCATAGTGGATGATCTTTTTAATGAGGCATTGTATTCTATTTGCCA
>PVKC010006499.1:0-31014 GCA_004027635.1 Crocidura indochinensis
TTCTCCATATTTATTGTCATACACATACGTTGCACTCACAGAAATAAAAGTGCATTCATGTGAAAACTTATTGTAAGATTATAGTACAGAAAAATATAAGTTAAAGACTCTAAGTGTATAAGCACCATCTTCTTTCAGACTTTGGTTTGTCAGTTCTTTAAATCACTGTTGGATTGTTTGAAAGTTAAAATCACTCCTGTCCTGATAATCTTTTTACAATGTTCCCCACTGTTTTGCAGAGTAAATTAATCTTTGCAGCCTGAAGCTATTTTAGTACCTGAAGAATTAATAATTGTGTTGGCACAGGTCATCCAAAAATTTACCATGACACAAAATAAATTTGCTGCTCATGTGTGCAGCCCTTAGATGCCTGACTATATTTTATTATTAATAATAGAATAAATATAACATAAAAGAAAAAGTATATACTATCAATTCTGATCAATTCAAATGGATGCAGTTTAAAAGTTTGACATTGACCTGGTGCTAAACATATAGAAATTTATAGATACATTTCTGCATTTAAGAATTCTCAGCTGATCTTAGGGATATACCCTAGGAATACAAGAATACAATACAAAAAAACCCTTCCTCACACCTATATTTATTGCAGCACTATTCACAATAGCCAGGCTCTGGAAACAACCAAGATGTCCTTCAACAGACGAATGGCTAAAGAAACTGTAGTACATATACACAATGGAATATTATGCAGCCGTCATGAGAGATGAAGTCATGAAATTTTCCTATACATGGATGTACATGGAGTCTATCATGCTGAGTGAAGTAAGTCAGAGGGAGAACGAGAGACGCAGAATAGTCTCACACATCTATGGGTTTTAAGAAAAATGAAAGTCGTCTTTGCAACAATCCTCAGAGACAATGAGAGGAGGGCTGGAACTTCCAGCTCACTTCACTTAGCTCACCATAAAGAGTGGTGAGTGCGGTTATAGAAAAAACTACACTGAGAACTCCCTTAATCATGAGAATGAATGAGAGAACTGGAAAGCCTGTCTAGAATACAGATGGGGATGGAGTGGGATGGAGGGAAATTTGGGACATTGATGGTGGGAATGTTGCACTGGTGAAGGGGGGTGTTATTTACATGACTGAAACCTAATCACAATCATATTTGTAATCAAGATGTTTAAATAAAGAAAAAATTTTAAAAAAAGAATTCTCAGCTGAAAATAATGTAGACATATACCGTGTTTTCTGGTCTATAAGAGGACTTTTAACCCATCTGAAAATTCTTAGAAGTTGAGGGTTGTCTTATACACAGGTATAAGGAACTCTGAAACTTACTCCAGGTTCAGGATTGAGTGCCCCCTCTTACCTCCACATTTCATCCAGCTGTCAGGCATCATTGTTCAGTCCTCTGCTTGTCCTGATTCATCTTTCAGGGCAAACAGAGGAGTTGAGTTACAGAGCACTGCATCTCATCCAGCCACTGGTTGTCATTGCTGGTATGCGGCTTTCTAGTGCTCAGTCTTCTGTTCAGTTTTTATGGGACACAGAGGAGGAGCTCTACCTTCCTCTATCAGTTCTATTAATCAATGACTGCATCCCAGCCAGCTGCTCTTGGAGTGTTCCCTTCTACCTGCTCTCCATGTAGATCACAATTAAAAAATCACAGTCACTCACTACAAATGAAAAATATAAAATGATTGTTGACACTCCGAAGTCTAGTTCTATTAAACATATACTGTTAACCTTTGAGGATTCTACTCTTTTTCTCTTATGTTTTTTATTTTTCATTCATTTGGTGTGAGTTCAAAGAGAGGTAGTCTTATATGGTGAATATAGACAAAACCCCATTATTTAACAGTAAAAGTAGGGGTCATCTTATACACCCAGTCGTCTTATATGCTGGATAATATGATAGATGATAGGTGATATTTCAGTTTTATTTTAAAAATAGCATTAAAAAGTTTTTAAAAAATTGTAGTACTTTAGCAATTGCTCATTGTACATTTGTTTGAAATTTTTAATCTCCTTTAGGTCAATCTAAGCACATATACTTTAAAATAGATATCATTGGATGACTTATATAAACTTAAAATTTGGGTTCAAATATGTTTTCATATGAACACAATTAATAGACTGTATGAAAACAACTATAGTTTTCCCATATATATCTTGTATCAGTTAAAATATTGTGTTTTGGGGCCCGGGAGATAGCATGGAGGTAAAGCGTTTGCCTTTCATGCAAAAGGTCATCCGTTCAAATCCCGGTGCCCCATATGGTCCCCCGTGCCTGCCAGGAGCAATTTCTGAGCATGGAGCCTGGAGTAACCCCTGAGCACTGCCGGGTGTGACCCAAAAACCAAAAAAAAATATATTGTGTTTTATAAATGGTTAGATTAATTGGATCCTTATGACTATTCTCATCCCAAGTGCCATTTTCTTTGAGTCACTGTGAGTCCTTAGAATAAATATGAATGAATTATGAGGTGCATTATTTTAGAGTTCATTTCACTATGAGATTTTTTCTAAACAGTCCTACAAATCATCATGTGGTCATTGATCCAGAATATTTCACAGCAGGAACTCTTGACTTTATGAAGCAAACTGATCATTAAATTAGTGAATAACTCAGCTGAAATACCCTCTTTATTTGAACTGAAAAGTCATCTCCTTTTCATTTTTCTATTGTTATCAATGCTAACTGGTGAAACCATTGTTTCTTTCAAGCACTAACCATTTCAAAAGTTAATTTTAAAATCTACCATTTTCTTATTTTGTTTTAGATTTTTATTAGATATAGCTCATGTTTCTTCTCTCTCTTCCTCTCTCTCCTTGCTTCATCTCCTCCCCTCCTCTCCTCTTCTGTACTCATCTCTTCTCCCCTTTACTACTATCTCCCTACTGTTACCTCTTCTCTCTTCCTATCACTTCCTCTTTCACCTCTCCTCTTCTCTCCTCCTCTCCCTGTGTCCTAATATGACTTTAAAGAATTCTTATCCAGTTATGTGAAAAATATTTCTTTATATTTAAGGGAATTACTCTTTGTAGTCTAGCATTACCTATTTGTTCTCCTGGAAAAACTAATATTTTCCACCTTCTATGAGACCAGTTTATTCTTACAAATATGCTGTCCAAAAATGCTATTTTCTCACCATCATCATTCAATATATCGATATTTAAGTGCCCATAGTCTCTCAGACTTAGAATTATCCCAGATATTGACATATAATGAATTACTTCCTGAAAACTGGCAATAATATGTTCAAAAGATTCTGCTGTATTCAGTAAATAATATATCATTATTAACCTTCAAATTAAGCATTTGATCAATAAATACTATCAAGATGAACACATACATTGTATATATTTTAGTATAACTGAAATGATCCAATTATCTAATTTATCATTAAATGCTTTCTAATGATTCTTGATTTATATTTTAGGAATGTAATAGGCAAGATGTATTACATTTTATACAAATGATTAATATATTCTTCTTTCCCTCCCTAAATCAATTTTATTATTTTCAGCAACCTTCACTAGGAGTTGATTTCTTTAGCAATTTGAAATATCATGACATTGGACATGAGAAGTTTTTTATTTTAATTTTCTCCTGAATATACACAGACAGTTGTTTTTATCACCAAAAGAGAGTATCTGGAGATGGGAACTTTCAGAAATATTTTTGTATTTAAACAAAAATACAGGCCTTAATCAGGTGTCCTGTGGTGTCTAGGGAGAGGATGAAGTCTGGATTTTAAATGTAGGATAAAATGAATTAGAAAACAAAAATGGAAGGAAGTCATTTTTTTAGTGAGGAAAAGAGAAAGTTCACAATAAATCAAATTATTTACATAGTAATCTGGGATTCTAAGACTCAAGAACTGTGACAAAAATTAGGATTCCTAGATGAACAAATATGGGCCAGGGCTTTTGATTTTTGGAAGATTTTTGATCACCATTTTAATTTCCTCAACAATGATGGGGTTGTTTAGATATGCTACCTCATCCTTATTTAACTATGGAAGGTTATAAGAGTCAAAGAATTTATCCATTTCTGCCAAGTTCTCATTTTTCGTAGCAAAGAGTTTCTCAAAGGAGTTTCTGATTACCCTTTGAATCTATGCAATATCTGTAGTGATCTCCCCCTTTTCATTTCTAATACTGGTTATCAAGTTTCTCTCTATTTCTTTGTGAGTTTTGCCAATGTTTTATGAATCTTATTTATTTTTCCAAAGAAAGAACTTTTGCTTTTGTTGATCTTTTAGATTGTCTTCTAGATTTTCACTTAATTGATTTCTGCTCTAAGCTTTGTTATTTCTTTTTGCCTAACTAATTTTGGTTCTATTTGTTGATCATTTTCTAATGTGATAAACAGTGTTATTAAATTATTCATGTAGCCCCCTTCTTCCTTCCTGATGTGTGCTTGCAAAGATATAAATTTTCATCTCAGTACCGCTTTTGCTATGTTCCATAAATTCTGATAATTTGTATCTTTATTGTCATTTGTTTCCAAGAATGTTTTGATTTCCTCTTTGATTTCATCTCTGACACACTAGTTGTTCAGTAGTAATCTGTTTAATTTCCAGATGTTAAAGTATTTCTTCTGTAGTCCCTTTGTAGTTCACATCTAATTTCAATGACTTGTGATCAGTGAAGGTAGTCTGCCCGTTTTCCTCCTCTTGATTTTATGGCGTTATGTTTTATGGCCCAACATCTGTTCTATCCACATAAGAAATAGTGCCTAAGATACAAAAACCACCTAAGAATCTGAGAAACTATTGACCCAATACCCATAAAACAAAGAGCTAATATCAAAAATATACAAGAACTCAATAAGAAAAAATAACATATAGTCCAATCAAAAAATGGGTATAAGAAATGAACAGACACATTGTGAAAGAAGAAATACAAATGACCAAAAGACATGAAAAAAATGCTCCACATCAATAATTATCAGGGAGATGCAAATCAAAACAACAATAAGGTACCATGTCACACCACAGAGAGTGGCACACATCACAAAGAACAAGAGCAATCAGTGCTGGCAGGGATGTGGAGAGAAAAGAAGTCTTATTCACTGTTGGTGGGAATGCCATCTAATCCAGCCTTTATGGAAAACAATATGGAGATTCCTCAAAAAACTGGAAATTGATCTCCCAAATGACCCAGCTATTCCACTCCTAGTGATATAACCTAGGAATACAAAAATACAATTCATAAACGCCTTTCTCACACCTATATTCATTGCAGTGCTATTTACAATAGCCAGACTCTGGAAACAACCAAGATGCTCCTCAATAAATGAATGACTAAAGAAACTGCCGTACTTATATGCAATGGAATATTATGCAGCCATCAGGAGAGATGAAGTCATGAAATTTTCTACACATGTATGTACATGGAATTTATTATGTTGAGTGAAATAAATCAGAGAGAGAGATAGATGCAAAATCAAAACAATAAAATAATAAAATAAAATAAATTGCTATATAATTGGCAAAGGATAAAAATGTGAATTTTCCAAAGAAGATATATAGTTGGGACATTTAACATAAAAATCAGTAATATTTCAAAATTATAAAAATGCAAAAATAACAGTAAGAAATCACCTTTATATCTGTGATGTACTTACTGTCTTAAATACTTAAGTACTTACTGTATAAAATAAAAAAGTAACTTTTGAAGAACATAGAAAGGGAGAATATTTGTGCATTAGCAATGCCAATATAAGATGGTACAGCCATTAGGAAAAGCAACATGGACTCATTTAAGAGTATAGAAATTCCATATGTTTAAGTCACATCACTTTTTATAACATGCAAAAGTGTATAAAAATGTTATTTCTATGATAATGCACACCCTTGTTAATTGTACTACTATTTCAAGTTAAGAATGAGAAACAATTTCAGTGTTTGCTGACAAGCCTAAGTATAAAACTGTGTCAGTTATATAGAATAGATTATAAAAAATACAGATCTTGTCATTTATAAGAGCATAAATGAACATAAGGAGGTTAGAGAAATAAGTCAAATATAAAAATATAATCATAAGACTTTATTCAGATTTTACATATAAAGAAAACAGAAAAATTCAAACCAATCCAGTAAAGGTTCGAAAAAGCTGTAGAAGATAGAAGGGAAGTTTTAGAGTGAAACATATACTCTCATATTTAAGTTATAAATTAAAATATAATTCTATTCACTGCTGCTAAAGATTCTTTTAAAGAAAATCTAAAATTAAGCTGCTGATGTGTAAATAGAGAACATCACACACAAAGTAATCTTCAGTCAAAATATGTTTTTATTATCAGGAATAATTACTAAGACTTCTATATTATTGAATTTAAACAGTGGGAACTTCCACAAACTCCACAATACAGCTGTTACAATTGCTTCTTAGTCAATGTTTCAGAACATTTCATTCAGTTAATTCCTTTATAGTATTTACTATGTTGAGTAAAATCATCATATTATTCTAATTATAGCCCACATAATATCATCAAAATCACCCAGATTCATATATTATTCTTCAAAACAAGGCTAGAAAGTTTCAAATTTTCATAAAAATTTATTTTTATCAATGTGTTTGTTATGTGTAATCCAATTATCATCCTTTAGGTATTGTGGATTTGGAGACATCACCACTAATTCATGCTAATACAATTTTAAAAGTCCATTGCATGCCAACAAGTTAGAAAATGAGATTAATAACTTTTCAGATAAACACAAAATTTTGAAGTCTTAGAATTAGTAATTCTACCCCTCTCCTTTCCTTTCCTCTCCCCATCCCTCCCTCCTCTTCCTCCTCCCTTCCCTTCTCCCACTCCCCTCAACACAACAACAATAATAAAAAGGATTAGTAATTCTGAGCAGGCTTCGGCAGCACATATACTAAAATTGGAACGATACAGAGATTAGCATGGCCTCTGCGCAAGGATGACATGCAAATTCGTGAAGTGAAGCGTTCCATATAAAAAAAAAAAAAAGAAATGTAGACAGACGCAATTAATAATGTTTTCAGTATATCTATTAGAGAAATCCCAAATCCAGATGGTTCCTTAAGTGAAGTCTACCAAATATTTAAAGAAAAACTAATAATATTTCTTCATATTTTTCAAATATATAAGACAGCATTTTACATCCATAATGCAAAAATTAGGTGAGATTATAACCAGTAATTCCTATAAATATTTATAAAAATGTACTCAATAAATTCTAAAATAAAAAATCCAGAAATCAAGAAAAAGTGAATCATATCAAAAGAAATATTTTCTATGAAATTAAATATTATTTAAATATATAAATTATATAACAAAAATTAAATGGTATTCTTTATGATTATCTTAAAAGATTCTGAAAATATTTAAAAACATTTAAAGGTAATCAAGTTTTTTTTTGTTTTTTTTTTTTTGTTTTTTTTTGGGTCACACCCGGCAGCGCTCAGGGGTTAATCCTGACTCCATGCTCAGAAATTGCTCCTGGCAGGCACGGGGGACCATATGGGGCACCGGGATTCAAACCGATGACCTTTTGCATGAAAGGCAAATGCCTTACCTCCATGCTACCTCCCAGGCCCCAGTTAATCAAGTTTTTAAATTTAGCAAATGTATTTAGGAATTCAATCTGTTGTTTAGCAGTTTTTAAATTGTGAAATTTAATAATCACTTAGATGCCTAGATTTATAATTAAAATAAAATTATTTGCTCTTAATAGTTAAAAAATTCCTTAATGTAAAAATTGTTATTTGTAATATAACTATTTGTAAAATCATATTGCTAGTAAAATTTTGCTTGCTTTATATCTAAAATCAGGATATGGAAATGTACATGCTTTATTTTACTAATTTGATTTAATTTGCTTTAAAGGTCCGACTCAGGACAAACAGACAGCTAATAAAATAATATTTATACAAATTGGAAAGGAATATATAATTATACATTGAAATTCCTAGATAAAACTTTATAAAGATACTACAACTAAAATGTGTCCAGTAAATTCAGGGTATGAATTCAGAATATAAAGGTCAGATTTGTTTATTTACTTAGCAATAACATCCAATGAATGATAAGTGTTTTTTTCTTTAAAAAAATGTACCATAGGGACAGGAGCGGTGGCACAGCGATAGACTATTTGTCTTGCATCTGGCTGACCGAAGAAGGACTGTTGTTTGATCTCTTGGCATCTCTTATGGTCCTCCAAAACAGGAGCGATTTCTGAGCACTTTGCCAGGAGTAAACCCTGAGCATCACTGTGTGTGGCCCAAAAAGCAAAAATTGAAAAATAAAATAAACAAATAATAAAATTGACTCAAAGTTTAAAAAAAGTAATAATTATATTCTAAAACCTACAAAGCATTGCTCCAAAAATTAGGGAAACTTCAATAATTGTAAGCCACTTTATGTTCATGAACTAAAGGACGACATTAATAAAAAACAATATCTTTCAAACTAATCTAAGGAAATGTCCAACTCATCAAAATTCCCTACTGGCCTTTATAGGAAAAATAAGGCAAGAAAATTCAAATAAGCTTAAATATGCGAGATGGCAATCTTATAAAAGAGCACTATGAAAGACCATTTTCTTTTATTTTAAAAATTCTGACAGAAAAGTCAGAATGCATACAAGAATGACACTCATAGAGATATAGATAACTCAACAGGGGAGATTTGAGAGTTCAAAAATAAAGAGTCTCATGCAATGTCAACTTATTGTTGATAAAGACACAATATGTCACAATAATACATAAATAACCTTTTCAACAAATATTGCTAGATATGTGAAGATCTACATATAAAATTACTTTAGTGGGCTCTTTTTTCACACCTTCATTATAAACAGTGGCAAAAATGAAGATAAACCACATATTAAGTGACAAAGATCTGAAATTCAAAGCATAGAGAGAAATAAGATTTTCATTCCGATTTATTAGATATAACAAAAGTATATTTAATAATAAAGAAAAATAAACTGTCAATATTTGAAGTCAAAAGATAATGAACAGAATCAGAGAAAAATCTCCAAAGTAGTTAAAATGCAAATAACCAAAGGCAAACAAAAATCATTTTGCATAATTAGACATCAGGGGATTTCAAATGATGACCAAATTGAAATGTCACTTCTTATCCTCTAATATAGTTATAATAAAAACGGACAATAAATAATTAAAGGTGAGTGTATGGAGAAAGTGGAATCTTCATACTCTGTTGCATGATCTAAAACAAATCGCTGATGCTTTGTAACCTATGCGGACAGCTCCTTAGAAAATGAATAATAATAATATAATAATACAAGAAATTTCAATTCTCGGTATGTACTCAAAAAATGAAAATATATAAACACATACACCCAATATTTATAGCACACCATTCTATAACGAATGCTGTAAGCCACATTCTATCAAGTAGTAAGTTAATAAAAAATTTTAGCATATCAAAAATGGAATTTTATTAAGAATTACAAGTGATTTAGTTATTTAAATTTGTTACAGCACAACTGAATCTTAAAAACACCATTCATAAATAAAATAATTTAGTGACAATAGATGTTTTAGCACGAATCGATTTTTGTGAAGTGCTTAGAATAAGAAAACCTATAAGGAATGAAAATAAATTAATGTTTGAAGGTTGCCTAGGTTTTAGAAGCAGGAAGAATTAATAATGTCTTATAATTTATAAGGGATATTTTCAAAATGATAAACACTTTCTTCAATTGATTGTGAACATAGTTGTAAAACAGTGTATACATATTGAAGTAATTGAATGTGTTTTTTAAGTGGATCAATGATTTAGGCAAATTATCCCACAAAAAATTATTTTTTAAACAGCAGAGACACTTAGCTTCTCAGATAAGACATATAAATATATATGCAACAAACATAAGATGATGTTAATTTTGAGTTTCTATAAAGAAATAAATCAATAGCTTGTTTCATATTTACATAAATAAAAATAAAAGCAATGATTAAAACTATACTGGCAAGTCATTATTTTTTAAAGATAACTATGGTTTTGATGATAACATTGTAGGTCGGATGTGAAGAGTAAAATATTTATACTTTATTTTTATATATTAACTCTTTTAGGTTCATGACCAGCAGTCCTCAGAGTTTGCTATAGGTCAGTTCTCAGGGATAACTATAGAAGATTAAAAGGAACCAGACACAGTGACCAAGATCAAACTAGATTCATTAACTGTTAGTCAAATTCATCACTTTCTATACAAGTTTTTTATTATAAAATAATAATTAATTAAGTAGAATTTAGGAATTGATTTATTTCTTAAAAATATGGTTTTCTGGGCCAGCTAGGTGGCGGTAGAGGTAAGGTGTCTGCCTTGCAAGCACTAACCAAGGAAGTACCGCGACCACTGTTCGATCCCCCAGCGTCCGATATGGTACCCACAAGCCAGGGACAATTTCTGAACGCTTACCCAGGAGTAATGCCTGAGCATCAAATGGGTGTGGCCAAAAAACACCAAAACAATATATATATATATATATATATATATATATATATATTGCTTTCTTTTACTAAAATGATTTATTGCATGACTACAATGTCATTGAAATTATTTTTAAAAGATTTATGATTTCTTAGATTGTTTTCAAAGATATTTGGCTGTGCACAGATAATTTATAACAAAACAGTACTTATTACTGTTTATTGAATGATTAGTAATAAGATTCATTGACAGAAAATAGTGGCTACAGACTTCACAGGAAGTCTGCTCAGGGCTGGTATCTCTATAGCCCAGCACCACATCCTACATCTTCCAACATCAAAGACCCGACTTGCCGACTTATCTTATCAAACTGCCATGTAACCAATTTTGTTTTAGATCTAAAAATTCTGGACAACTCTCTTATTTATAGTAGTGTCATCACTGTAGTATCTTGGAAATTCTGATGACCGAAACAGTAATGGAAAAGACTCTTTACACCTACAACCATGTAAAACCTTAGATACTGACTTCAGTTATACCAAGAAGAGAAGTAAAACTTATTTCACATAAACTCCTGTTGTGTTTATTTTATTGCTTTATTTAAGCATCGTGGTTACAGGGTTGTTCATTGTTGGCTTTTTCATACAATGTGCATCATCCTTCACCATTGCATCATATCCACCATCATCACTGATGTCATTTTTTGTTTGTTTTTGGGTCACACCCGGCAGCTCTCAGGGGTCACTCCTGGTTCTATGCTCAGAAATTGCTCCTGACAGGCTCAAGGGACAATATGGGATGCTGGGATTTGAACTACCGTCCTTCTGCATGCAAGATGCAAGGCAATGCCTTACCCCCATGCTATCTCTCCGGCCTCACTGATGTCTCTTATTTCACTTCCACCACCTTCCCTATCCCACTGCCAATTGCTTCTCTCTCTCTCTCTCTCTCTCTCTCTCTCTCTCTCTCTCTCTCTCTCTCTCTGTCTATCTCTCTCTCTCTCTTTGTTTCCTTTTTGACATCTTGTTTTGCACTATATTTATTGGAGGATTCTATTACCTGTTAGTTTCTTCACTTTCAGCGCCAAGTTCTGGTCCAGAGATATCAGTTCCGTCTATCATTGTCAAATGAACTCCTTTTGATCTTTTTGGGGGAGGGCAAATTTATTTTTCCTCATAATAATATCTTCATTTAAGCACCATGTTTATAAACATGTTTATGATTGAGTTTCAGTTATAGAAAAGAACACCACCATTCAAAAATGTAACCTTCCCACCACAAATGCCCCCATTTCCCTCATCCCCCACCCCCCTACCTGTCTCCAAAACAGGCATTCTATTTCTCTCACTCATTACCATTTTCATGATAGTTGTTAGTGTAGTTATTTCTCTTACCACAAAGAGTGGTGAGTGCAGTTTGATTTTAGTTTTAATATATCCAATTGCCAATGGGTTGTAGCAAATGATATGAAGTCAGTTTGTTTGTTCCTGCAAGGGAACATGCAAGGGTGTGGGTGGGAAATTGGCAAATAGTAATGTTACAATAAAAATAAATAAATGCATACATAAATACATACATAAAAATCAGTGATGGGGATAAAAGCTATATCACTGAGAAGTTTCTTAGAAAATAGATGTTGAATGGGTCTTACCATTTGCTGAACAAGTGAAAATAATTCAATAGGTCTAGACAATTTTATAGATGCTCTAAATGTTGCCAAATTTTCCTGAGGTTACAAGTGATCATTAGCATTTGTTAAAGATAAATGGATTAAGTGATTCTCTACTTCAAAAAATAACCCAACTAAGAACTATAGTTCTTAGTCTACAGCCCTTTACATCTCTTCTAAAAACCAGTTCTGGGGAGATTGCTTGTATGTCTCTACAGGAATGAGATATTTGAAAACTTGCCATTAGTTAATTTAATATTTGATCTCAAGAATCTTTTCCTTTGTTATTTTGATTTTTTATTTTATTCTCTATAATAATTAATAACCATAAACAAAACTCTTCTAAAATGTAAGGACCATGTTAAAGAATCATCGAGACTGGAAATGTTCATGGTGTTCCCAACATAGAGCAGATTATATCTAGGAACTCTGAGGAATTTCTCTGAATATACTCTTTGCTTTTTACAAAGTATAAATGATATTCATGTTTTGTCTGAATGTACACCTTAAATATGCTAGCAAATATACTGCTGGAGAAACTTTTGAAAACATTTACAGATACCTTTTCTTATTTTACCCATGTCACAAAAAGAGTATAATACTTACAGGTATATGTGATGAATTTGTTTGTTACTGGATACATATTAATAATTTATTATTCTATTATTTATTTTTAAACTTATTTTTGTGGGGATGGCAGATAATGGATGTATTTCAGAATTAAATTACAGACTAGAGTCTGATGCATGTTTGATGCATTATAAGAACAAAATTCTTTAGGAAATAAACTGAATTGTATTAATTTACCCACAAAATGTCCTTGATAAATAGAGACTCACATTAGCATAGTTGTCTTATACACAATATAATAAGGCACAGAATCCCTTTGATTTCTTTGCTGCATTGTGTTTCTTGAGAGAGAAACATATAATTCAATCACCAATGTAAGGAGCTACTGAGTTGTCTTCTTGCTGCTGAGAGCAGTGCAAACCAAGAGCTACTATATTTTTGCATTTGTTTTACCCTATTTGGTTTTAATTTGAATCCGATTATTCATTAAAGTCAAAAAGAAAACTACTTAGCCAGATCCAAAACAAATATTTCCTGCATCTCAGAGAAGAAAATGTGCATAAAATTTAGCCAGGAAACAATACTAAAATTGCTTGTTAATAAAAAGGTCCCAAATAAGTAACAGATATTTTGGTCCTTGAGGAATTTTGTTTGTTGTGACCAGGCAATGCACTGTGAATAAGCATGAAGAAAGAGAATTGGAGTATATGATAAAATAGAAATTTAGTGTAGGCAATTATGCTCTATAATACTCCCTAGGACAACCCTCTGATTATCACCTATAATGCCATCAACTGATGTAAACTCTTAAGGTAATCACCAAGTTTTATTTATTTACTAATTCCTTGACTCTACTTTCATGTATAAGCCTTGTGTTCTTTGTCAATATATAGTTAACACAACATTTCTTCAGAACTTAATAGAGACACAGGAAGACATTAACTGTAAGAGTTCCCACCTTATTTTTTTTTTAATTCTTCATTAAAAGAAATGTAGCAGCATCTTGATGCTGTCTTGGTGAATTTAAGTAGTCTCCATGTTTTTGTTTTATAGTGAGCAGTTTCTGAGAAGAAATTTATAAGAATTTGTGTTTACAGCAGTAGGGTGTTTGTCTTGTACCCAGCTGACCCAGGACCAACCCATGTTCAATCCCTGACATCCCATATAATCCTTGAACTTGCCAAGTACGATTTCTGAGTTCAGAGCCAGGAGTAATTTCTGAGCACTGCTAGATGTGACTTAAAACAAACAAAAATGTGTTCAAATAAAATAAACTTAGTAACACTAGAATGAATATGTAGGGCCAGAACAATAGTGCAGCAATAGTAATGCTTTTGCCCTGCAAGCTGTGGATCCAGGAAGGACCTTGGTTCGATGCCCGGAGCCGCATATGGTCCCCTAGCCAGGATCGATTTCTGAATGCATAACCAGAAGTAACCCCTGAGTATCACTGGGTGTGACCCCAAAACCAAAAAAAGAAAATAAAGTGAATATTTATATTAAATAAACTTTAGCATAGATTAAGAATAAGCTTGAAATACAATCCTATTTATTTTCCCATACAAGCATATTTTATTGATGAATATGTTTGAATTTAATTAGCCCTAATTAGAAGTAAAGCTTTATATATATTATTATGGCAATTTTTGTGGTGGGTATGTGCTAACTCCAGATGTGCTCAGGGTTTACTCTTAACTGTATTCTGGAATCACTCTTGGTTGTTCTTGTGAGACCACATTTGATGTCTGGGATAATACCTTAGGTACTTTTACAAGACAATTTCCTTACCCACTGTATTATCTCTTTAGCCCTATAACTTTTCATTTTGCCTTATTATATTAGATACAACTCTAAGACATTGGTAATTATATTTTTGTGCTGTTAAATTGTCACCCCCTTCTAATAATCAGCCTTGCTTTTCACCTCATATAATGATATAAAGATAAAACTCATTTAGAATTAGATGCTAATTCTGAATTGTATGTATTTGTAATACTCAATGTAAAAATAAATTAAAAATACATCCAAGGTGCATAATTAAATAGGGGTCCATTTATCACTTTAAAATTATCTGTTATCGGGACCCGGGAGATAGCATGGAGGTAAGGCATTTGCCTTTCAAGCTAAAGGTCATCGGTTCAAATACCGGTGCCCCATATGGTCCCCCATGCCTGCCAGGAGCAATTTCTGAGCATGGAGCCAGGAGTAACCCCTGAGCACTGCCGGGTGTGACCCAAAAACCAAAAAAAAAAATTATTTGTTTTCTTGGAAGCCTCATAACTATTCTGGCTTGTTATCACAATATAGATAAAACTTTCCATGTTGTATTTGATCAAATCCATGTGACTCAAAGTTCAAAGTGCCTAAGGCATTATGTTCAGGTTCAAGGATAAGAGAAATTGAAAAGCAATATTATCATTCACATCTGCCTATTTTTTCTTAGAAAAGTGATTTTTTTAGCGATTTTATCAAGGATTTATATCAAGAATTCTCTTGATATTGCATTAAACCTCTGTGGATTACTTTCTATGTAATCTTTATAGGAATTGAACAAATTAAGAAATTGATCCACTTTCCTGCTTCTTCTCTACCGAGCCGGCTCTGAACAAGAAATCTCCAGATTCCTGCACTTGGTAAGATGGCTCCACCTGGCCCACGTGGGGCCAATCAAACCAGGCGATTGGGCACCCAGAGACTTTAAAAAGAACACCAGTCAGTTGCTCAGTCTTTCCTGCTTCTTCTCTACCGAACTGGCTCCGAACAACAAGGAACCTCTCCAGGTCCCCCACCCAAAAAGCATGGCCGCTCCACTCCACGCCTAACTTGTAACCACTATCAGCAAGGTGACTTCTGAGAATTCTGTTTATGGGTGATTGTCCTTCCACTGTAACTTTACCTTGTCCTCTTTCTTTGCATCTTTGTTCTTATAATTAAAAATTAAAAAAAAGAAATTGATCCATGTTAGGACTGTATGTTTATCGTTATTAATATGTTTATCACATGTGGCATGGAGCACATTAATACAAAAAACAAGTTATGACTAAGAAAGAAAGGCAAATACTAGGTGTCAATAATGTAACTAATAATATAACTTTAATAGTAGAAACATTATGACCCACATTTTATCTCTGGAAGATAAGACAAGAGATAAAACATGCGAGTAGAGAATCTTACTTGCATACAGCTAACTGAGGTTGGATCATTTGTGCATATATTGTTCCTCCCACCCCAAGTGCATCAGAAATGATCACTGAATTCAGAGCCAGGAGTAAGTCTTGTATATAGCTGGGTAATATCTAAACAACAAACAAAACAAAACACAGAGAGTGAAAGAAAAAACAATGAATAAGTCTTGTGGACTTGTGAACTAAATCAGTTTGCTATTCTTCTTACCCAAAATCAACACTTTCCTATGATTCTTCATTTGTGATTCACTTGATCTAACAGCTATTTTTCTGGAAAAGATTTGTATGGGCAAGTAATATTCAGACAAAATTAATTAAGAACACCTATCATAAAAGAAAACAGAGCATTTAAAAAGCAGGTGTCAATTTCCACTTTTAAAATGTTCAGTGTGTCATCAGGCTACTAAAATAAGACAAAATATTTTATTTTTTAAATTTAATAAGGATATAATATAGATATGGACAATTAGAAAAAGTAAGGATCTTCAGCAAGTATGAGTACTTTACTTTGCATTTTAATATAATAAATTTTCAACAATTCCATGCATGGGGTAATTAGCAAATCATTGAATTGTACCAAACATATGTGCATTATAGAATGCATATTTTAATATTCACATAATATGATGCTTATGTTTCTTTGGGAACAAATTGTTATCTCTGAATCTTTTCAGATGATTTTTAAAGAGAGACTTGGGAGCGACTAAAGCTATTGTCACTGGAGTTTTTCAATCTGTGCTTGATTTTCATTTAGAAATGTAAGTAGAACTCTGAACATTCTTCAAGGACAAAAAAATACATCTTGAAGGCAACATTTCACTATATTGTTGATGCCTGTGAAAATCCCAACATATTTAAGTAAAAATACTTAATAGCCCACAGAGAAAAGTGAATGCTGTTTCTGCCATCTGTGTTGAAATTTTGTATTTTTACGCAAGCTACCTTGAACAATTAGTGTCTACAAATGATGATGTTTTGCCATACTCTTGATAATATTTACTTCTTTTGTTGTAGAAAATGCAAATGCTATTTTTTGCTACAATCATTCTACAACTTCACCTCCCCTCAAATATATGTACTGTTCCTCTCGAATTGATCATATGGAATGAGACTCTGCTGTCAGCTGAAAAGAATTTCATCATTTTCAAGTGATGTATGATGTTTGTAACCTTCTCTTTAAGGCACAGTCAAAATCAGCAGCAGGACATTTAAAAGTGTCTCTGATTCCCTATCAATCTTCAACAAATACTTCATATGTATGTATATATATATACATATCCATCTGCCTCAGCTGGAGCTGATCATTTGTTTTATTTGACTCCAAGATTTGCTTGATTTAGAAGTTGAAAATAAACATCTGCGGTATTGACAAAAGTCTATTCATAAAACGTGGAGGTCTTGCCATACATTCCAAAGAAAAGTCGATGTGGCAAAGTAAAGTGCACAATTATTTCTGTCTTGGTGTTATTTTTGAATCATATATCTCTGCCTTTTTATGAACAGCAGGCATATTTGGAAGAATTATGCCTGAGTCATAAATTCCAATTTGGCTGGGACATGAGTAATAGGTGTCTTTAACATAGTAAGATGATATTACTGTCTTATCTTGCAAAAAAATTGTAAGCCCTCAATCACAAAGAGGACAGGTCAGATTTAAATGACAAACAGGTATGCTTGCCTCATCAGAAAATAACTCATCCCTGCTTTTCCTAGATCACTTGATCACTTCTTATAAAAACACAGCACATGATATCGTTTTATTATGTAAAACGATAAGTTAAGCTGACCCACTTGCTAATTTGAACTGTAATTTTTGCAAAGACTTTCATTGACAAATTCAGATGAGTTAAAAACAAAATTGATTGGGGCCAGCCCGGAACGATGGTGCAAGCGGTAAAGTGTCTGCCTTGCCCGTGCTAACCTAGGATGAACCTCGGTTAGATCCCCTGGCTTCCCATATGGTCCCCCAAACCAGGAGTGATTTCTGAGCACATAGCCAGGAGTAACCCCTGAGCGTTATTTTTGGGTGTAGTCCCAAAACCGAAAAATTACAAAACAAACAAACAAAACAAAAGAAAACAAAGATGATTGGCTAATACCTTTTCAAGGTTAAAAAGGGACAGAACTAGTATGTGCAAGGTGCTTGATTTGAAAGCGGTTCTTTCTGGATCAGTTCGAAGATAAACATGATCTCCTGAGCACTGTTTAAAACAATATTTATGAACAGAGTCAGATATAATACCTGTGTCTATTTCGAATATTCTAAAATTAAAATGGAGAAATATACATCTTATTTCATTGAACAAAGTTGGAAAGTATACTTATTTCACCATCAATTATACATGATGATAAATATTTGTCTAAAATTGTATTCTCCTATTAATTGTAATTCTGGAACAGATTATAATTACAAGTAAAAGAGTTTTAAATGCACGTGAGTCATCTGAAGATATTAAGAGGGTTTGGAATTATAGTGGGACGGTTTATGTTAATATGAGTAGATGATCTTATCATCTTGTCACAAGTTTGCCAATGTGATGATGGGTTCCATGAGACCTCAGATGTCGCTCATTCATTTGGAATCAGCATACAGATCCCTGCATATTTTTCTTCATGGTACATATTTGAGGAGAGTCCACTTAAGGAAGAGAAACAAATGGTGAAAAGACTTAATATACACTGTATGGACTTAGCAGCTGGAAGAACATTAGCTGAAATGGAACACATAGGAGAAAGGCATTGAAACTCATTCTGAAACTTGGGAATGTTAGTGTGAGGAACAATATTTTGGAGTTTTGCTTTAAAGTATGTTTTTTTTTTTTTTTTTGGTTTTTGGGCCACACCCGGTGACGCTCAGGGGTTACTCCTGGCTATTCGCTCAGAAGTCGTTCCTGGCGTGGGGGACCATATGGGGAACCGGGGGATTGAACTGCGGTCCGTCCTAGGTTAGCGCAGGCACCTTATCTCCAGCGCCACCGCCCAGCCCCCGCTTTGAAGTATGTTTTTATAAAAGAAACTAAACAGGAGGTTTTATGCATTTTAATTGGTTTGTGGGTCAGAGTAATATAAATATGTTCTCAAATATATTTTTTACAATATATATTTTTGATAGTATCAAGTTTGAGACAAAAGATGACACCATGTTAGCATGATAGAATAAATTTAGTCTGGCATTGAGGTTATGGTTATATTCTCTAGAATGCAGTTATGATTTTTTTCATTATCATTAGTCCTTTTACTTCTCATTTACACAAAAATATACAGACACACCCCTTATACTCAAATGCATAAATAAAATAAACCATCATAAGTATATTGTGAATGAAAGAAATGAGAAGAAAAGTGATCTCTTTTAAGGAAAGTTTGTTCAAAATAAGCTCATGTCTTTAAATGATGTAAATAAACATGATTTTAAAAATATTTGGGAATTAGACAATAGCAGTGTCGATTCTTATTAAATGCTACTTTTCAAAAGTTAATTTTGATATAATACAACCAAATCTTAACACATACAACACCATTAATCATTCAAATTTCTATATTATCTTGTCATATCAATTACTAGAAATGCCTTGAAGTTTTAATCCATTTTCTCATTTGCCAGTCCAATATAAAGCCATCTCAAACTTTCTATATAGGCAAGAAATGGATAAGTCACATTTATTTTGAATTTGTAGAGAGATTTTTATTTCACATGAATGATATAAGTGTAACAATTTTATCAGTAATATAATACTGTCATTATCAATATGGACGTCCGTTTTCCTCACCTTTACCCTCAAAATGGCAAAGACAAAATTTTGTCATTGTTTCCAATTGAATCTATGCAAATGAAGAGTAAATAAGATGCAGCTCTAAGTTACATTGAATTGATTTTAACCTGAACTATATCTTTGGAGATTCAGTAGTAATCAGTCTTTATCCTTTCATTGTAAGCTTATTTTTGAAATTGGACAAATTCATTCGAGTCAATTTTGGATAATGAGATATGCCATTAAGCTAGGTAATAGTGTTTTCTACCCAAAATGCAGCTTTACTCTAAGGAAGTGAAATGGATTTTTCTGAGTGCTGCGCAAATTGATCCTGTTTTCAATTTCAAATTAGGAGCACCACATTTGTTTTGAACAAGGACGATTGTGAGAATAAACATATATGCATACGCATTCTATTCAAAATACTAATATCAAGAATACCAAAGTTCTCTGTTTAGTTATTTTTGTATATTAGTTTATATTATTGCTTTGTATTGTTATGTGAATTATTTTATAATGGGTTGGTTAATTTAGTTAATCCCTCAATATAAACTATGAGCCCTAGTTTAACCATTTACCTTTCTACATAAGTTTTGCTAGCGCTCATATAATTTTTCATATACATTTGTTTGTTTTTGGTTTTGGTTTTTAGGCCACTTCCTGAGGCACTCAGATATTACTCTTAGGTCTATGTTCAGAAATCATGCTTAGCAAGCTCGAGGGATCATATGGGATATTGGGGATCAAACTTAGTTAGGCTACTTACAAAGTAAATGCTTTACCCAGTGGGTTATCACTCCAGGCACTATATACATATTTTTTAGTTGTTTTTCTATTTCAACTATGCAGTTTGATGTTTGATAGAGGCAAACCATCTACAAAGGCCAACAATTGTATTTTCAGACCTTAAAAAAGTTTTCTGATCCCTAAGCCATTAGAATTAGATTAATAATGGAATATTTAAGAAATAAATATGAAAGCAATATTATTTTAATTATATAATAATGGTACTAGCTGTTAAAAATATAACAGTCACATATTGTGAGAGAGTTGGCCTTCATGTGAATTATAGGAAGATAAACTGGATGCATTGTTATGATGACAGGAAATACATGATTTGCATTAGGAAGGAAAGCAATTCTGTTTTAATTATATTATGTCTATTTATTATGGACATATATTTATATCATTGAAAGAAAATACATTCACAATTTTCTTTCATTTAAGCTTATGTTGCATACTTTGGGGTTAATCAGCATTTGAGTATAACTTTTTATTCACCGTAAGTTATTATAATTTTTACATAATGTGTTTAATCATTTCATTCAAAAATTAAAAGAATTATTTCTGAAATGTTAGGAAACACATGGAGGGGGAGTTGGTTAAGGCTACATACAGTAGTGCTGAGATCTTTCCTTAATCAGGGTCATTCCTGTAAAATATGGTAAATAATATATATTCGAGGAGAGAGATAGTGTAAAGAAACATTCAAAAGTATAATAAGGAAGAGCAATAAAATTTTATTTTATGTCATTCTGAGTTATACTAAAAACAACTCAGGCAAAGGGTCTGAGTGATTGAGCAGTGGTAAGACTTTTGCCTTGCATCACTGGGTAAGCCCCCCTCCAAAACCAAAACAAAAAACAACTTTATAAGAATATAAATCAAGATTAACATAATAGATTCATTAGAAAAATTTTATGCTTAAATTATCATAGATTACTATTCTGTTAAAAACTTTAGCTGGCAAAGTATTTGTCTTGTACACAGATGACCCAGGTTTGATCCCTGAATCCAGTAAGATTGGCTGAGCATCACCAGGACTAATTCCAGAGTGCAGAGGTAGAATACTGGTAGAACACTATTGATCATTGCTGGGTGAAGCCCCTGAACAAAAAACAATGAATACTTCAGAGCCAAGGAAATAGCACAGAGTACTCTTGATTTTTCTTACAGAATCCCGGGTGGTCCCCAGAGCATTGCCAGGAGCCATTAATTCCCCCTTGCCAAGCACTGGAACTAGTCTTTGAGAACAATAGATACGACCCACAAAAATACAACATTAGAAGACTCCAATTCATACAATTGTAAGAGCTAAGTGACAAATTAAAAGTAGACATTATTTTGCAAGATAAATTGATAGTGGCCTTCCTGCCTCACATGATTTTAGGAATTAAAAACAGTGTCATCGTATTGAAATCTTATATTGCATCCACCAAGACTGGCTACAAAATTAGTGGGACAGAATATAAAATGAAATTCAGGGTCCATTGATCAAAAGTATTGAAATGTTAAGATTGTTTTAGCAAAGCCTTTTTTTTTTCTTTTACCAATATGGTTTCTCTAATAGAAGGCTGAAACAGATACTTATGTCTGTGTGTCTTACTATGAGGAAAGATAGGAGGATTTGTAAAGTATTCTAAGAAATCATCATTATGTTCATTTAGAGAAAATATTTATTAATTTATTGCAGTTATTTTTAATTAAAGTCTTAAAGACATCATTATAATCTTTCTCCAAACAAAAAATTGGTAAAATTATAGTTTTATTTATCAGGAAAAATAGATATTGACAAACATGCACATAATTATAAAGTATTTGTTCAAATAAGTAAAAATTCTTAAGAGAAATTTACTTCATAAAATTATTAAGAAAATACATTGTACAGTTAAAGATTCTGGATCTTCTAGATATTGAGTTTTTAGTTGAACTATAATTCTATGCTATTTGAATGCTATTTAATGAACCCTGGATTTTACATACAATGTACTCAAGCCATTGATATGATAGCTTCATTTTATTTTTAAAGCAATACACATGTAATTTATTAAAATGGCATAATGTCTGAAGATAAATGTCTATTATATGTTGGGAAATAGGAGTGTGAAAACATGCAAGATTTAGTTGACTATTTTAGAAGGCAATATTTAAAATAATAACCAAACATGTAAGATGTTTACATGCACCTAGACTTGTGATCAATTATTGTCTCTAATTAATGAATATGGAAGAAAATCAGTATTTCCCTCTGAGAAGTGAACAAGATGATGAGTTGAGATGAGAGAGGGAAAACCTGAACTTAGGAATAAAGCTATGTTTCCTAAAACATATTGATTTAAATATTCACATGATGTTTCTATTTGTGAATAGTAAGAAAACAAGTGTCATTTTCCAAGAAAATAATTAACATGTAGATGCGAATTGTCTTTCATATCATATGTAAATTGAATTTCCAGAGAATGAAACTTTACTGAAAAAATACCCAGTCATTTGTTCAAATGCTAATACTCTTTGAGTCTGATGAAGAGAGATATACATATGAGAAAAGTAGATATCCTATAGACACACCAGTAAAGGAGATTAAAACAAAAATAAACAAATAACAATGTAGGAAGACAATTCAGGTTAGTATAAAGTCATAGAATATAATAGGAAAGAGTTAGATTTTCATTTACAAAATATCTGCTGAAGGTAATTTGCTGAATTAATTTTCTTTGCTTTGGGGGCACACTCAGAAGTGCTCAGGGCTTCTCCTGACTCTCCTTTTAGAGATCACTTTTGGTTTATATCCCAGGACTTTAAGTGGCGCTGGGAATCCTCATCAACTGTGTGCAAAGCAGGCACTCGGTCCCTGTATTATCACTCTGATCTCTTGAATTTTTTTAAATGTTTCAGAAAAGAGAAAAGTTGTCACCATTATAATAGGGTTTTATTTCAGTGCACACAGAAGTCAGAAATGATAGAAAATTATTTTAATGGCCAAATCATAATACAATATAATAGTACAATGTCAAGAACTGGATCATATTCAAAAAAATTTTTTTCCCAGCAGCTTGGTTGTTTTTTGCCAAGTCTAATGCTTCATTTTTATGGTAACTGCATCACTCTAAAATGAACAATTCTCACAATTAATAGGCTTTCTCCAGAATTTCTTTATTTTATACCATAATTCATAGTTTGGGCATATATAATGTTATATATGAGGTAGTATATGTACCATATATTATTTCTTATAATATATTATATAGTACATCTTTTATCATGTATTTATTATATATTATATAATATGTTAATTGCTTAAGTATAATTTATTTTTATTTTATATGAATTATTTATAAAATTATTATATAATTAATGTGTTTTAATCAAACTTGACTTTTTGCAAGAATGTTTTTCTCTGCTGTTGGTGATAGCACCTAATCATTACCAGATTCCTCTGAGGATCTCTCAGCCCAAATGAGGTGCAATTTGTGATATTCTTCATTTTTATATTATTTAATAATGGATAATGATCAAAGTTTTTCCAAATACTAATAAACTTTTTTCAAGCTACTTATTAAAAAAGCACCACACTTAAAAAAGGAGGGGTTCCAAGGCACATCTTTTCTGATGCAAAAGAAATTAGCTTAAAAAAAGCTTCTAAAAGTGTTTAGAAATTGTGATTTATAAGCAAAGATTTCATATAAATATTGCTTAGATCTGTGTAGAATTCCGCCATGGAGAGATGACAAAGAAGTGATGAGGAAGAAAAAACTGAAGAGAGCAATAATATGTATTGAAACTCCTTCATTGACTCACACACATAAAAAAAAAATTTTTTTTTTTTTTTGGTTTTTGGTTTTTGGGTCATATCTGGCAGCGCTCAGGGGTTCCTCCTGACTCTATGCTCAGAAATCACTCCTGGCAGGCTCTGGGGACCATATAGGACTCCGACATTCAAATCAATGACCTTCTGCATGAAAGGCAAACGCCTTACTTCCATGCTATCTTTCTGGCCTCATGAAATTTTGAGGAACTTGCAAGAGATTTAATTAGGAGATGTCATTAAATGATATTTTTGTTTCTTCTTAAATAGTAGCATGTAATATATATTTTTTCATGCCCTTATGGAGTTCAGTTCTAAGTGTCATCACCCTCTTGTGTTATTCTCCACTACAGTTTATAATAATTGACCTTTTAAAGAAAAGCTTTTATATTCTTCAAGCTCTGATATCTATTTTGTATGCAAAAGAAATGTTTTTGCTTTAAATTCATATTGATCTTTATTTTAATTTGCACTAAATTACATTTTAAGAGAACACATTATTAATAAAATGAAAATGACAATATAAAATGACATCAGTTCAGTAAGAATTTTATTTGGACATTGGTCTGTTTTCATATATTTATCCCACTCTGTCTTTATAAAGAAAACTGTAAAAGTTTGTAAAGTCTCTGAATATATAAGACATGATCATAGAAAAATTCTATTGACTTCAATAAAATTTAGAATATGAAAGCTTATTATTTTCCGTCTTAGAACAAAATATTTACAATTACCTATGTGGTAGATTATTTAGGAATGTTTGCTAAGAATATATTCAGCAGTTTGCAATATTAGTTCAATAAGAAAATCTAATTAAAATATTTAAAACTTATACTAATCCATTGGAATACATAAAAGATATGTTTTGAATAATTGACCCAAACCAGGTTCTCTGACTATACATACACAAGTCTTCAGTATTCCAGACTGTAAATTATAAAAATTAAAAATAGATATTATTTAAAGTATTAACACAGCTTTTTATTTTCCCACCATATTGATCATATATTCCTCATATATTATGAGGAAATCTTACTTTCTTCATTATACAAATGAGGGAATAAATATATATAAATATCAGGTTATTGTCTGTTATATCACATTACAAATAAATATAATATTTGAGTTTAGTTTCTATTCTGAGTGACTAGTGAATTAAAATTAAAGAACAAAAACAACATTATTTGAATATAGCAGCAAAGATTCAAAGCAGAGGAATGTCCCTATTTTTTCACTGAAGAGATTTGTATACAACAAAGAAATATCCCATTAATTTTCTAAATAGAAATGATTTGAAAATATAACTTTGTGGAAAAAACTAGAAGGTCTCATCTTCTATGGATGAATAAAGAAAAAAAGCCACATAATGTCTTGCAAGTCCATGTACATAAAACCAGCATACAAGTCACTTGCAGCTCCCTTCTTGAGATTTGTACTTTCATGCCTTCAGATTTTCATGCTATATGTATACCTGGGATCTTTTTAACTTTGGAGAATTCTGAACTCTCTTTCTTGGACATCTCAATCTCTTTTTGCCTCTTTTTCTTCTCTCAGAATATCTAAATAAAAGCTTTTTTTTAACTTAAAAAAAGAGAGAAGGAAAATGATTAATCATTTGATATTTTTTTCAGTCTAATGTTCTCCCAACTGAGTTATTACGGCAACCATCATTGGATATCTTTTAACGTGCGTATCACAATGGTTCAGAAACAAGAATTTAATACATCTTCTTAAATTCCCAACACAATTTCTCTCACTATTGCATTGTATGCGGGGGTAGCTTTGGGTGATGGCTGGAAAAGAGGTAAATGTATTCATTTCATGGATCATATGGCACAAGAGGGAATGAAACGCTGGGACTATCTACAGACTGAATGTCCAATTTGGGTGACTCAAATCTAGATATCTGAAGCGTGGAGATTCAATTCAAGACTCCCTCTGAAATAAAAGGAAGTAGATTTCTGGACGGTATGTCTCTGAGATATTGCTTTGGCATGTTGAAATGCTCCACGTCATGTTTCACAATATTTCTTGCAGAGCAAAATTTTCTTTGGATTTTAGAAGATATTTGGCATCTTTCACAAACTTTTAATAAATGTGAGAGCTGTTTTAAATTAGACAATTTTGTTTCTTTAGAGCTCCATACTTAGATTTTTTTTATTAAGGAATAAAGCCTCATATATATTATTAGTATTCAATATTTACAAAAATATCATCATTCATTATTATTACCAAAAGAAAACATCTCTCTGGGGTTATGAGAATCTAATGTAAGTAATAGTACATAGAAAATTGTTTCAGAAAAGGTGTTATAATTTTGTGATTTATGGTTTGCCTAAATTATATGTATTTTTCCTTTTCCTTAAAGATCAGAGGCTCTTTCTATGTTTAGAATGTTTTTAAATATAAATTGCTTTATTTAACACTATTGTTATACATTTGTTCATCATTTGGTTTAAGTCATACAATATACGCTGTCCTTTGTCTCTGCACCTTTCCCAAATATATGGAACACTTCAGAATTTGCATGTCATCCTTTGAAGAAACCATGCTAATCTACTCTGCATTGTTCCAATTTTAGTATATATGCTGCTGAAGCAAACACTGCCTAAAATTACTATTAATAATGTTTCTTTCAAGCTATCTACAACGTGTCTTCATTTAAAAAAATCATGAACACTGGGGCCCGGGAGATAGCATGGAGGTAAGGCGTTTGCCTTTCATGAAAAGATCATCGGTTCGAATCCCGGTGCCCCATATGGTCCCCCGTGCCTGCCAGGAGCAATTTCTGAGCATGGAGCCAGGAGTAACCCCTGAGCACTGCCGGGTGTGACCCCCCAAAAAAAATCATGAACATATTATTTTATAATTCTACTGACTAAAGTGGCTTCCATAAAAAGTGGAGAAATGGAAATGATATGGGCAGAAAGTGATTCTGATTGAAAAGGCAGTATTCAGTAAAGAAATTAAAATTAAGAAGTGAACTTGCACTTGAGTAGTCCTTTGACTACCTTGATCGCAATTTTTTAAGACAATATCATTATTACTTTACAAGGAAGTGCAGTGTGATTGCTCGTGTCAATTGTAATATGCTCCTATTATTTATTTGGGGGTCTTAATATCATTACGTTTTTAGCTCTAAAACCAAAGAACATTTAGCTTGAGTCCTCCAATTCCAAGAAACACATGCTCTGTGGGTGGAATGGAGAGCTGCCTGGGACTCCACAATTCTTCCTAACATAGAAATGACACCAGCTCATTGCTTTAAAGAATCTGTGTCCTTCGAGTGCCAGCATGTCTTTTAGGATGTTTTCTCTCCTAATGTCTAAAATGCTAGAAATGAAAATCTATAAAATCATCTTGTTGTCCTCAAGTGACCCTCCAAGACACTTGCTGTTCTTATCTACTCATTGCTGATTTTCTCCAAGTGTCTTTATCATAGGAGAGCAAAGTAATTCCTTCTACCAAATAGCATCCCAGACTAGAAATAGGGGAATCATCAAAAATCCTTAAGGATTCTGAATATCAGTCTACTTTAGATGCTTTTCTTTACATGATTCACATGAGGTATTTGCAAATTTGAAAGGCACAAGTACTCTAACCACAGAAAAATGCTTTGTAAATATGATCTTGAATGAAAAAATAAAATTACTTTATGACTATTCATTGCCACCTCTTTTGTCCAGATTCTTCTAAAATTATTTATTTATTATTTTGTTCAACTTCTTATTTCCTGCTACCTTCATTCTTTAACATCTCTCCTCCTGATTTCAGTATCATGGTTTACCAATCTTTCTGAAGTTGTATTCTAAGTATTCTTAGATTTGTCTCCATCAGTTATATCTGAAAATTTTATCAAACTATCCCCTTTGGTGGGTGGAGAAAAGATCAACCCCACGGTATATTCAATGTTTATTCCTCCAGCACCATGAAAGGTCACTGCTGATAGACTCTGGGCACCCAATTGTGTACTGGGGATGGACCTAAAATCAGCTGCATAAGCTCAATTGCCTTACCCACTATAATAGGTCTCTGGTTCCTGTTCTTTTATATTTAATTGAGAAAAGATTAGTTTATAATAAAACTAATTTAAGGTTAAAGTTAGGTAGCTTTATAAAATAAATGAGTTGAATATTGCACTAATAATGTTATATTATGCTCGATTTTATTATATATTATATTTTATTAATATGTTATATTGCCAAAAATTTCTGATATATGGATATATATATATCTTTTTACCTTCTACTAATTTCCATTATGTTATTGTAACCTGTTTCTGTTCAGTTTTGAATTTGACTTTGTACGTACTTATCCCTTTACCTAATTTCACTTGGTATATTTTTTAATATAAAGAGTGCATTGAAGGGGCCAGAGAGATAGCATGGAGGTAAGGCATTTGCCTTGCATGCAGAAGGTCAGTGGTTCGAAACCCAGCATCCCATATGGTACCCTGAGGCTGCCAGGAGCGATTTCTGAACATAGAGGCAGAAGTAACCCCTGAGCTCTGCCGGATGTGAGTGACCCAACCCCGACCCCCCCCCAAAAAAAAGAGTGCATTGAAAACAGTTAAAAATGCCCAGTAATGGAATTGTCTCCTTATTAACATATTTCTCATAGTTTGCTTTTTATGTCCATGAAGTTTATTTTGAAGCAACATTGCAATATAATACCTTCATAAATATACTCCTTGAATCAAGTTTATATGATACATAATAAATTATGTTGACTACTAAATAAAATTCTAACTTTTGTATAGAATCTTAGTTCTTTTTGACTTTTTTTCTTTTACCTGTCCCTTACATCTGAAATTTTTCTACATATTAATGTCCCTTGGTTGGTGAATATAATCCGTCACACTTTTTTCTGAATAACCTTACATTTTGCAGAATACATCCAACGGAGTGGTGACCTCTATTAGTTATCTCACTCTGAAGGTAACTGACAATTGTGTATATGAATATTTCAAATATGATTCATTTAAACTAAAATACCAGCCTTCAGATATTAAACACAACATGGTTCATTAACTTACAGGGACACAAAAGGAATCATGTCATTTTATCTTCACTGAGGATGATGTTAACAGTTAAGTGTTCACATATAGTTTGAATTGACTAAATTTACTAATAAACTACGGTAATGAGAAGCAAATTAATATATAACATGATAAATATAAAAAGAAATTCATATGTTAAGAAAGAAATAGTGGGCTCAGAGAGATAGTGTATCTGCACTGCCTTGCATTCTTCCAAACCTCGTATAATCTCTGTCAATGAATTTGTTCCACCAAACACTACTAGGAGTTATCCTTGATCACAGTAAAATGATTAAATTTTGAGCAATCCAGGTGTGGTTCAAAGCTGAAATAAGTATATAAATTGATAAACTGGCCATTTTTTTGGATTACAATATTAACTTCTCTCTCTTTTAATCCAAATAGAATATGAAAAATAATGCTCAGGATAGTTAGTCAAAATATTAATTAAAAAGCCAAGATAAAAAAGAGAAGATAATCCATATTAATCCATATTAATATGATTCCTTAGTTTAAGTGGAAAAAGATCAAAAATGATTTTAATAGCAGGAGGAGGAAGGAATAAATTAAGATATTAAACAAATCCAGGCAATAAACAAACAAAAGAGCAAAGAACACTAGAATTGTTGATTAGTGCAATGAATTATATTTGTTTTAAATATTATTGTACTGAAAATATTGAAACTGATCCAGTGAAAAGCCTAAAATAGGACAAAATAAGCATATTAACAATATTAGCATGATTGTGCAGTGAATGATAGTAATAATGCAGACATATTTGTAAAATAACCACATTGCTGACTTAAATATTTATTTCACTAAATATGTATAACTGAGTTATGAGAATAGTATCTGAAGGTTAAGTACATTATATAAAAATAAATAATCCAGTGTTCCAAGAACCAAATTATGAGACTTTTTATATAAAACTAAACTTCTAATCAATATACCAGATAATTTAAACAAGAAGCATTTATTTTCTCAGATACCTAATGATACAAGCTCCAAGTCATAGACAATGATGGTCAATCTCTGCTAAGAGCAACTTTCTTGACTTGCAGATGACCCTCTTTTTAGTGCATTCTCTTCAAACTCTTTGTAAAATCTGAACAGGGAGAACTAACAATATCTCTTTTTTTTTTTTCTTATAAAGCAACACCTTTTACTTTATGTAAATTCAATTACTTGCCTTTTAGCCTTGTGCCCAAATAAATCGCTGTATGAATTAAAATTTCAACATATGAATTTAGAGGCACCATTTATAGTACTCTTCTTTGCCTTAAAAATTTCTCTGTGCTTAATTGCAAACTACATTATTTCTATTCAAATATAATCCGAAATATTAAGGCATTTGAGTATTAGATCTAAAACTTGAAGGGAAAGTCTCATCTAAATATGTAGGCACTAGAAAAAGTTTAAGATTGAGTATTCAATTCAGCTGAAGAAATCATTCTCTCCAGTTTTGAGCTCATAAAACTAAATGTGTTATATACTTCCCAAATTAAGTCGTAGCTAAGGATAGGGCAGAAAATTTCATTACAAAAGAGATAAATGGAGAAAAAAAGGAAAAAGTGATAGAATATCAACAACTTCTCATCTTAATAATAAATTCTGTTAGCTCTTAGGGTTTGAAAAAAATTTGATTATCTAAATTCCTGGTCTTAGGGTAAGTAAGGGTCTTGAAGGGAGCAAATTCTATACCCTTTGACTCCACCAAGGACTCTGTCTAGATGATAATTATCTGAATACCTTTTGAGAGTAAAAGTTGTGCTAATTTCTGAAATGTCTTTGCAGTTCTTTCACTTT
>PVKC010006500.1:0-31013 GCA_004027635.1 Crocidura indochinensis
TTTATTCCAATACCATGCTGCTTTGATAACTATTGCTTTATAGTACATTTTAAAGTTGGGGAAAGTAATGCCTCCCATTTTCCTTTTCCCTAGGAGTGCTTTAGCTATCCTAGGGTGTTTATTGTTCCAGATGAACTTCATAAGTGTTTGATCCACTTCTTTGAAGAATGTCATGGGTATCTTTATAGGGATGGCATTAAATCTGTATAATACTTTGGAGGATACATGCTCTGTGGAATCATTTTTTAAATACTCTATCCCCTACAATTGTCTATCAAGTAATTTCTAAGTGTGAGATGAAAATGTATTCTGTATGATTATTAATGGTGCATGAAAATGCTTGACATAACATAGATATTGATGACAATAAACATTCTTGACTGGGCTGAATGAGTGGGTTGGATAGGCAGGAAGACAAATAGGTGGGTGGATGGATGCATGGATGGATGGTTGGATGGATCAATGGTCAGATAGATGGGTGAATGGATGAATGGGTAGATGGATAAATGGGTAGATGGATGGATGAAAGGCTAGGTGGATGAATAGATGAATAAATGAATTGTGGAAGTTTGAGACTTTGTCATGCTGTTAGGTATTTCCAGATTCTAGTTTTAGAATCAAGTTTTCCAAAGAAAAATATCACATAATTCATGATTTCTGGCAGTATCTACTATATATAAGTTCTTAGTAACTCTAGCATAGCTTGACCAGTAATTAAAGTTAAGGTAAAAGAGAGTATGTATTTCACTAAAAAAATCATAAACTGTTAATCACACAGCACAAAATAGCTTTCACTTTCTTCGTGATCAACGTAATCATTTTTTTTTGCCACACCCAGAGTGCTCAGGGATAACTGCTGACTCTGTGCTTGGGAATCACTCTTGGAGATGCTTGGGGAACCATATACAGTGACTAAGATTCACTCAAAGTTGGCTGTGTGCAAGGCAAGCACCTTAACCACTTGATTATCTCTCTGGCTCTATGTACTCTGATTTATGCTTCAACTAAGTGTTGGATTTTATTTAAATATAAGAGCTGATCTGTGGATGTATTTTGTGTTCCTGGTTGCATTCTAGATCTTAGAAACTAGCATGTGTGCACCTATGGATCATGAAATTATTCACTCTAGGATAGGATGGAAAAGTTATTGGAGGTGCAGGGCCAGGTCTTTCTTGTGTTCCCTTGTGCACTCCTGGGGTCTGATCTGACCCCAACACTTCACTTGTTACTGACCTAAGTCTCTTAGAACTCTTGGCAAGTGATCAAGCTGGGACAACACCAGGAAGCAGAGCCATATTTGGCTTATGGGAGGGATACAAAGGATCTCGAGGGGGGTGGGATGGGAAAATTGTCAACAATTAATTGGAGTGACGTAGAAGATGAAACTTTGAGTGAACATGCTATTCATGTCAGAAACAAGAAAAGCATCTATCTGGAGGACTTCACTTTCATTGGGAATCAGCATCATCAATAAATAAACTGCTCTTGGAAAAGAATTACTCAAGTTCTTTTCCAGGAGTTGGATTTATGGGGTTTGGGGACTGCTGAACTGTGGAGAACACACCACAGTGTTTAGGCCAGCTGGGGCCCTTACCCACAAGTCCATTTCTGTCTCCAGCTGCCTTTCATTTTCCCTGTCACTCTGTCCCCTCTGCCCACTTCACAGTCTCAGGCTCTGCTTCTACCACTGTCCTGGAACATTTATACCACTTTGGAGCCTTTTATTCTCCATCTAGTGAATCTTTATTATAATTTTTTCTTTTGCAGGCAGATTCCTGCCTTTGTTGTCTGGCATGGAACTTTTCTGTGAACTCCCTCTTCCTTGTCTCATCATGGCTTTGCATGTATCATCCTTACTGTGTTTTGAGCAATTGGAGAGCAGAGGCAGTTTCATTGGCATAAAATGCTCCTACAACGAGGGAAAGGAGGAGGAACAAGTTGTCTCTTGGGGCAACTGGGTGCTGTTGGGGCCCTGTGACTTACGTAGGTCCCCAGGAGGGGTCGCTGTTGGCACTTCCTGCAACTGGAAGAGTGAAATGAAGGGAAATTTTTTTCCTGAGATGATTTCCCAATCTGACTGATCTCAGTTACCTCATTCTCCTCTGACCTCTTTCGACCCAGTCTGGAAAGGGAGAGAAACTGAGACAGGGAAAGACAAAACGGAGGCTCTGACTTAGGCATGAATTTATATTTTCCTGGGTACCCTGGGAAACACTGGTGGGCCAACTGTTGATGGTGCTTGGCTACTGCTTCGAAGCCAAAGCTACTGTTGGGACAAAAGAGGTTTTGAAAAAATACCCATGACTGAGGAATGACTCCTAACACTGTGGGCAGCTTTTGTGTCATAAAACTACCTCCTGCTTCCCAAAGTCAGCCTGAGGAGTCATTTGGTCAGGAAATGGGTTAGAAAAAACGCACAGAGCCAGGAGAGATCTTTGTATTAATCCTTGTGGGGGAGTATGCATAGCCATTTGCCAACCTAAATTTATTGTTTTAAAAGATCAGTCATTCTGGAGGAATTGGGACAGATTAAAGAGGGCTCTGGGATGTCTCAGTCCCATCCTTTGAATTTGCCATTATATAATATTCTTATGTTGTTCTAATTCATGGACATTTTTATACCTTGGTAATAAATTAACATTTCAAAAGTCCCCTTACCTGCTGAGATAGTTCATTTCACTAATATGGGTAACGCTGTGGACTCGAATAATTAGTGTAAATTGCCTTTGAATAACACCGAACTGGGAAGGACTCTAAGTTGCTGGAGCTTAATGCCCCTTTGCAATACAGGATGAAGAGTCCTTAATGGGGCCTGGAAAAACAACTAATACCTACAAATCAAAGGAGAAAAGCCGTTTTTGATGCATTTGTCTGAGAGTGTGAGTTTTAAACTAAATTGTTAACACTTCCTCCCCGCTGAGGGTCATGGATTAGCTAGGCTGTGAGATTCTTTGAGAATCTTTCACACTGACCAGGGGAGGTCGGGCTTCCAAATACAAGTGTTTTCTTAACCCTAATCCCTACCTCCCTGCCCAGGACAGCGCTGCATTTCCCTCTAATTAGGTGAAGAATTAGGTGGTGGATAAATGTGCTCAGGGATGAGGATAAAGTGATTAGTTCATTCTGGACCATGATAGCGATTTCTAGGCGCTACTTAGTTCCTTTCAAGATAATAACCTTTCACTTTTTTTTTCCTCCCAAAAATGGATTCCTGCAAACCTCAAACAAGTACTTATAGGCAAGGATAATTATCTGTGGGTCCTTTTGGGGTAACACATTGACAAACTTATTTTACTCTCCACTTGCAAGCATTTAATTTTCTTGTATTCTATAAAAGGAAAGTCCAGAGCATCTTTTCCTCTGACCCTAGCTAGAGCTGTCATTTCTTGTGTGGTGTGTGTGTGTGTGTGTGTGTGTGTGTGTGTGTGTGTGTGTGTGTGTGTGTATGTGTGCAACCTGCAGAAAAGTTAAGAATTCAAACCCTCAAATATCTATATTCATATTAAAATGGTGCTTTTAGAGAAAGGGGGAAAGAAAATGGCTTAGAAGCTGCCTACGTTCAAACCACCTGACAATTTTTCTGTTTATGAAGAAATACTGTGGTGTGCCTTTTTTTTCCTTTTGAAAAAGATCTTGCCAATAATAGTCTTTTTCTCTGAATTGTAATTTTAAATTTCAGGTTGCAGAAAGTAGTGACAGAACAGCTTCAGACTTGCCCTTAAGAGTCTCACAGGTCAATTTTGACTTTTCAGTTGGATACAAAAACAACCCAGACATGTACCAAAAGATTTACATGGCCATGCTCACTTCCCATTAGACCCATTTCAGAACATTCTATGCCAATGTTTTTTCAACCTTTGTCCTTTTCATTCCTTTGCTTGCTTTGCTCTTGAGAAATTGGAATCTGTTGCTCCTTTATTTTATTTACCTGGTACCAATCTTATGTGCTAAACTCATGTAATGAAAATAACCCCAGGAAAAATAAATAAGATGGAGACAAAGAACAAAGCAGAATCATCAGCTGCCTCTTTTCCAAGGCTGAGTGAAGAACTCAGTGTACTCTTTCCCTGGGTCCTTTCTGCAGACTTTCAAAGGCCAGTGGTTTCCAGGTAACATTTTGGAACAAGTACTTCCTGTACTTGCTCATTGGGAGGAGACCCCGACTAAGTTCCTGACAGGCATACCCATTATTCTTAACCACCCCATCCCCAATCTGAATCTATTTTCAAACAGTAGGAAGTTCTCCCTCCTCCACCTACAAACCTCATGGCAGTTAATAAACCTCAATCTGTCCAAATGCCCGATCCTATTGGCAAAGATAGATCACACCACATTAGCCATGATAAGATTCCTCTTGATCTTATCAGCTTTGTTTTCTAAATAGCAAAACAAAATAAAGAAAAGCTTAGTGATCAGCCTAGCTTAGACCATCTCCAGAATTATTCATTATGGTCGCCCGGGTGATGAGCAGGAGACTTTTGAGGTGCAAACTGAGGGGATAGGATGTGGTCCTGTCTCACTCATGGAACATAGCTCTTCTCTTGAAGTTACTTTTTTTTTTTTTTTTTTGGTTTTTGGGTCACACCCGGCAGTGTTCAGGGGTTACTCCTGGCTCCATGCTCAGAAATTGCTCCAGGCAGGCACGGGGGACCATATGGGGCACCGGGATTCAAACCGATGACCTTTTGCATGAAAGGCAAATGCCTTACCTCCATGCTATCTCCCGGGCCCTCTTGAAGTTACTTGCCTTGCTAGTGAAACTTGCTGTTCCTCATTCCCAGGCAATCGCTACCCTTTGCCTTCTGAATTCTTAAGTGGCTTCTTACACATCTTGTAGATTGGCTTGTTTTTGAAATTCTTAGCAACTATAGATAGGACAGGGAGCAAGTATATAATGTAGAACGTACATTTTTGAGCTCAAAAAGAGGGTTGTCAGAGGGAAAAGAGGCTAATTAGCTTGTGGGAGAAGAGACTAATTAACAGATTAAATCTGTCCCCTTCTATCTTCTGGGTTGGACTTGGATAAACTGCACCCACAATGGGAATTTACTTCGAGAAGGCTTCAGCTATTCTAGCTGCAGCCTCTTTTTGTAGCCTCCTTTTTTCATATTTCCTGGGTTTATTCCAAAGGCATGCATTTCTCTATTCAAGGTCTGGTTCTTGGAAACAACCATGAGAGTTACAACCATGGGAGCGCTGAATTCTGACCCAGTAAAGCAGCCATCATCCTGGGCAGCCATATGAGAAGTTGAAAACTGCATCAATTGACCCTTGATGGTCAAAATCTGATTGGATCAAGCAAGAGATCTCCCTGTGGGAATGGCCAGGCATCAAACTGGAAACTCAATCATTGTAAGGCCATGTGGAAGGCAGCAGAAGAGCAGACCAAGCCGGAAGATTAACATTTCGGTGTCATAATTACAAGTTCAAGGAGTTTGGTTTCTTATCACTTTCTGGTGGGTATCGAAAGCAGGAGCGATTCTCTTTAATTTGCAATTATGTAAGTGAAATGTGAGGTCTCTGGGCCTCATTCTTCTCTTTTCGGGGCCATGGACATTGGTATGCAGACCCCATTCTGGAAGGCACAGCCTGCTATCAGAGGGAGACATGTTTGATTATTCTTTAAACCCAACTAAGAGAAGTTAATCTCATTGAACTTCTTTTTTATTCAACAAAAGAGTTGGATGTTTCCAAATCTAATGTGACTATAATGTTCATTAAATGGACTTCTTTACACCTTTAAATGGATTAACAGCACATCTTCACAGTCTAATTATTGTACATGTCATTCAAAAAAAATCACAGATCTAACTCAGGGGATGATAAAGGCCTTTCTTCCACCACGATGGAACCTCGCTGCAGTAAATGGATGTGATTTTTATCGATGCCTCTCCCCCTTGTTTTAAAGGGCACATGTTGCTCTGAGAAGGTGGGAGGGAAGGACGACCCCGAGGAAGCTGAATGCTTCCGCCCTAATCATTTTAACTTTGAGATTTAAGAGCTGACCAGGCTGGTGCTTGCAGTCTTCCGGGCGCGCGGTGCCAGGAACCTGAGTGGTCCCTCCCGCGCTGCCCGCCCCACTAATGACTTCAGTCTGTCCTAGCAGCTCCGAGTTAGATAAGTGATAAATTATGCACAGCCTCTTGCAGTCACAAGCCTTTGGGGCTCCTCCAAGGTCTTTTACCTTTTCTAAAGGAAGAGAAACTCACCGTGCCCTCTCCCAAAACAGCACTTCTGTTCTCCCAAGCCAGCCTGGTGCCCCATATCCCCGAGTCCTGACTTGTCTCCATTTGGCTGATCTGGTCCATATATCACTGGCGTCCTATGATGTCACATACCCTGCTTGGTTCACACAATACTCTAGGATAGTACCTATTAAGCTGTTTTACACCTGTCAACTGGCACCTGGTCTGCATACTACGCCATGGATTGCAACCACAAAGGTGGTTGGCTAGTGATTTTCTTTTGGGGGGTGGGGTTAGTATTTGGACCTCAACCAGCAATACCCAGGAGCTACTCCTGGCTCTGTGCTTATGACCTCTGGTAGTGATTGGAAAACTATATACAGTGCCAGGATTGAACCAGAGTTGGCTGTAGGCAAGGCCAGTGCCTTATTGTCTCTCTGGCTCTGACCATGAGTTTTTACCCTTTCTATACCCACAAGACTGGCTGGGGTCAGTCCATGATAGTGGTTGAAGGTTGTTTAATGTACCGAAGCTACTAGAGAAGTTTCAGGGCATTTCTTACCTTGGTGAAGGGATGAAGGAAAGGGTCCCAGAAGCCCACATTGATTAGGTTTTTTGGCTTCAAACTGAAGAAAGCACGGTGAGGTCTTTGCTCACTGACCCAGGGCATGAGCACTGTATGTGGGCACCAGATGAAGCTCAGGGTAGCAGATCCAACCCCTACCTCAGAGGCATTCAAAGGAAGACATCAACAGAGTTTGAAGAATTGAAGGAAGTTGAACATGTTGATGTGAAAGGGCTTTGGTCTCTCCCTCTGGCTAGAAGATGTCTCTAGATGTATTGGAAGCTATACTGGCTTATCAAACTTTCAAGTGCAGCCTCTTTAGAGTGACTTTGGGTTGGTGGCATAAATAATCTCAATTCTTCCTGGAACCCCCTCTGAGTCTCTCCCTTAGGGTTAGTCAACCACCTCTCCATTGTCTTTAATCCTGACATCTCCTGGGTGAATTGCAGGAAGAGATGTAAAGCACATCTCTGGGCCTTGGCCAGGCAGAGAGGGAGAAGCACACCTGGGCAGAACATAGTAAATTCCACATCTTACACCTGCCTTCTTCCTCCTCTGGAAGTGGAATAATTACCAGTCTCAAGAGTTGGGGTTCATCTCTCAGAGGGTTTTCTTCCTTGTCAATGTTAAGCATTCCATGCTTGCTCTAGGAATTTAGGTCTTTGAACAGAAAGCCTAAAATCTAAAATAGTAGTAACAGCTCATATGAGGGGTGGCTGTTGAGCAGATGGATACTTCCTTGTTAGAAGGCAGCTCAAGATCCTAGGGACCATAGACTCACATCAATAAGACCCATTTCAGACTCTGCAGTCTGGCTCTTAGCCTCCTGCAACTCCAACTTGAACCTGTTGGGAGTCCTGTGAGAGATCTGTTGACTTGTAGGTCTGGATGATGAGGGGTGATGTTAGCATACCCCAGGACTAGCCTGTGCTGTTCCCAAGTTTGAGGGTCTCAGATACAGCTTAGCAAGCTCCCCCATCTCTCTCCATTTTTAGATCTGCTCTGTGTCTGGTCTTCCACAAGAAAGGACAACAGAGAAGAAACTCAAGATGTTAGTAGCCAGGCAAAAACAGCTTTCATGAATCATTAAAGACTCATGTTGTCCCAACATCAATTACCAGAATTAATTGCTCCCTAAAATATGAGATATTGTGCTACAAAGAGTCAACATTAGCTTGGGAACTGAAGGGCTCTCTGTTCCATTTTCTGAAGGACCCAGAGGCAGTACCTTGATAAAGCAAACATCAGGCCTTCATGGTATGCTATGTACTATGTCCCTCGTTCCAGACTAATAAATACTGAATGAGTAAATAATTTTGTTTTCTCTCTGCCTTATAAAGATTCAGTCATATTTGGTCAAGTAACTTCAGGGAATACTATTAAATATTTTTCAGGGGCCGGGCGGTGGCGCTGGAGGTAAGGTGCTTGCCTTGCCTTGTGCTAACCTAGGACAGACCGAGGTTCTATCCCCCGGTTCCCCATATGGTCCCCAGTGCCTGCCAGGAGCGACTTCTGAGCGAATAGCCAGGAGTAATCCCTGAGCGTCACCGGGTGTGGCCCCAAAACCAATAAATAAATAAATAAATATTTTTCAAAGAACACTTTCTCTAAGTCACATTCTGTTTTTGGAAAATGTCTAAAACATGCCTAGAAAATCGAGGTGGAAGGAGGTGGGGCATGAACCTTACACTCTATAAAGATTCCCCCAAATGAAACTCATTATTCCTGGGTGGGAAATGAACAAAAAAAGAAGCTGCTGACTCATTCCTTGACCCATCCTAGCATCTTCTTCATACCAAGTGAGGCTCATGATTTAATGGTATACAATGGAAAGTAAGTCACAGGAACAGGAATTCAATTTGGGGGGGGGTCACACCTGGCAGCGATCAGGGTTACTCCTGACTCTACACTCAGAAATCGCTACTGGCAGGCTCTGGGGACCATATGGGATGCCAGGATTCAAACTAACATCCTTCTGCATGCAAGGCAAACACCTTACCTTCGTGCTTTCTCTCTGGTCCCAGGAATTCAATTTTTATTCAGACAAATATAATAACTAAGTTATAAAAAGCCAGAAAGAATTAATTGGTTAAAAATTCTAATGTCAGAGAATTTAAGAACAGAATTCTCATATTTTGTTTTGAAGTATTGAATGTCTATAAAATGTCTATAAGATTTATAAAAGAAATGTGTCATATATAAGTATATGCAAGTTACAGATAAGATGACATGAACACCGAAGGTCTCTACTCATTAAGCCAGACAACAGAGATTATTTCATCATGATTTTTCTCTACCAGAGCACTCTGTGATGATCCTATTTTCATCTTAGACTCATTTGATCTGTAAGATTGCAAGAGTTTAAACAACCTCATTATGTTAATTTTGTTCTAGGTTTCTCTGGGAAGAGCCAACAGCTTTGATTTGCACTTATTCAGAGACATGACACTAACTTCCATGCTTGGGGAGGGTAAAAAGGATCTTTGTGCAGGAAGTTACTTATTGGACAATTAACATGTGGAAACTATATGAAACAGTATGTGAAAATGATAAGTTCACGTTGAATTTCCAGAGGGCGGAGGCTCATTCTTCTTCCAGCCAGACCGTGACAACTATTGCTGATGGAATAAATGGGATCATTATATTTCAGTCTTCAAGTAATTATCAGAAATGAAGCTTTGTGAATTCTTCCCTAATGGGGCCACCTGTCACCCTTCAGTCTTTGGATATAATGGCATTTTCTTCCTCAAGATCTGGACCCGAGTTTAGTTCTTCCAAATGCTAGGAACCCTGTCCTGAGTTCCCTCCCACAGCTACCCCCACCCTGTCATGTGAAGATGAATAGATTCACAATTTCAGCTGTTTAATCATTCTCCACCCAACATGTAACCTGTGGCTAGAGCAAAATCAGATGTTCCCCCATCTTGGTCTGACCATAAGTCGATATGATTGCTGAGACACCTTTTAGGGAAGGAGTTTGGGATAGTGCTTTGCTCACAGCCATTATATTTCCCCTGTGACCCCCTCCTATCCTTTTTGCTTTGCTTCCAGCTGCTCTGGGCTGTGGCAGCTGCATCAGGCTGCTGTGGTGATCCATGTCTTGTGGGGAGTTTAGTTAGGGAACAAGGTCTTGTTCAGTGAGCCCAGATGCTGGAGAGTCACATTGGCTGTTTGTGCTTAGAGCTTCCCATAGAGCCCAGACAGAGATGCTATTTGGCCCTGAGATAACTTATAGTCTCACAAAATTTTAGATAGGCTGTTGATCTGTGGCTCTCAGGCCAATGAGCAAAAATTGTTCTCTACTGGGGAATTCTGTGTGACTCTATTGTCATCATGGATTTGTTGATGTGTGAAAGAAGAGTTCAATAGCCTCATTCTGTTAATTGTGTGCCAGGTATACCAGGGAATAGCCAACATGCTTTGATTTGCACTTACTCAGAGATCTTCCTAGAGAGAAGGACCTTTGTGCATGCAGTAACTGGACCAAGAACATGTGAAAATTATATCTAACAGAGGGAAGGAAGAGATGGCCACAATTCTCCTGAGCTGTTGCATTTGTTGCCATTGGCCAAGGCAAATGCCCTCAGTAACTCACCAGTAAAGCACTTTCATTTGTCCTAAGTTGTGCTTGGTTCTCTGAATCGAGGCAGGGAATCATGTACACAGCACAGAATGTTGATATCTAAGTTCAGTAGTCACTGAGCCCTGAGGAATCCACAATCTTTCCTCCCTGGGGAGTCTCCATGAAGGTGGGTGCAGGTATGGGTGGGAGGTAATCTTCAGTGCAGTGTTCAAGACTTCCCACAAACCACTTGCAGGCATGGTTTGGGTTTTTCAGCTGGTTGCAAACTGCTATCAGTTATTTCAATGGTCTATGCTCAAAATCAGAAGAGGCCTGGGTCGTTTCTCAGAGCAGCACAAAGCTTTCCTACCCTGGGTCCCTTCTACCTTCAGCTGTTTAATTTTTCTTTTTCAGCCACACCTGCTCAGGGGTTACTCCTGGATATGCACTCAGAAATCACCCCTGACTTGGAGGACCATATGGGATGCCAGGGGATTGAACCAAGGTCCGTCCTAGGCTAGTGCATGCAAGGCAGATGCCTTATGGCTTGAGCCATTTTTCCAGCCCCCAGATGTTTAATTCTTATATTCTCTCTAGATGGTTCTTCAGATACTTCCCCAGTCTTGCAGTCCCTTCCTCCAGCTGGACAAGACTGTCATCTTGGTCTCCAGAGAACTGACCTGAGTCCTGGTAGCCTCATTATACAGGTGCTAGGATTCAGACCACAACACCCTATTGACACCCCAATAATAATGTTGGCCCACAGTTATCACTAATCTCAGCCAACATGTCAACTTAAGTAAATCTGACACTAGGCCCACCCAGGAGATTCGGCCTCCCCTTTTTCCCAGCTGCGGCTGCTGGTCCAGGCTTGTTGTCTATTAGTCTAGGACAAAATTAAAACCACTTGAAGGTAATTTAATTAACTCCTCCCATGCCAGCAGGCAAGGCTCAGCTCCTTGGGTGCCCCTGGGCCCTCTAGCTAGAAAAGGGGTGTTGCACCCCAGTGAGTAGAATTAGGTACTTAGTGGTGTTGGCATTGGTTTCAGTAGGTTGTTTACAACCAAGGATTTCCATGAAATAGAAAGAGGAAGAGAAAGAGATAGAGAAGAGAGGCGTAAGAGCAACATTTAGCAACAGCCAAACACAAAATTATAATGAATATACTAAGAATACATTTTGCAAGATCATTTTCTTATAAAGAAAATCCTTGATTGATATTTTGGTTTATTTTAGGGGCATCCCAAGTGGTACTTAGGAAGCCTGGCGGACACACAAAAGATATTTTCACCAACAGAGAATTCTCACCAACAGAGTGTGTTCGGGGCCAGGCCTTGAGAACCTGATCCTACTGTGTCTGGCATACCCCAGTCTCGCTTGGGCTTTCAGGGTGCACCTGGCATTGCTTGGGGGACCCAGGGTGGCTGGGACTCAAACATGAGTGAGGTGTTTCCAGATTGGTATGGGTGGAGCTAAATCTTTGACTATCTGCCGTTGCAGCAAGAAAATGAAGACTCTGGGAGGCGTCTTGGCCCATGGGAACCCTCGGCCTGCTTAGCACTCTGGTTCTCTGTTTGGTTCACCTGGGGACCAGTTTCCTGGGCTCTTTAGTAAAAGAATGAGAGCATGTGGCATGAAAGTTCACCAATTGTATTCACTTAATAACTGAGAGCTGGGGCCCGGGAGATAGCATGGAGGTAAGGTGTTTGCCTTTCATGCAAAAAGATCATCAGTTCGAAACCCGGTGCCCCATATGGCCCCCCGTACCTGCCAGGAGCAATTTCTGAGCATGGAGCCAGGAGTAACCCCTGAGCACTGCCAGGCATGACCCCCCCCAAAAAAAGTAATAACTGAGAGCTGCAGAGCCTATGAGACTGAGCAAAAGTCTTGACAGAGCCATCATCAAGTTTATTCCAGACTTAGAGAACTGAAATGTTGGGAAGAGTGAAGGTCACTCAGAAATTAGTAGTTAAAAAAATAATCCTGAAGGAATGGAGCCATAGCACAGTGGGGAGGGTGATTGCCTTGTACATGAATAACTCAGGTTCAACCCCTGGGATCCCATATGGTTAGGAGCTAGGAATAAGCCCTGAGAACCCCAGGGTGTGGCCCCAGGCAAAAATTAAACAAAACAAAATTTATCTTGAGATTCTGATATGTGACCAGATGGAAGGCAGTTAGACCTTCCTTTTTTTTTTTTTTTTGCCATGGAAGGGAACTTCTTCCCTTCACCCCAGAATCCTGGATGGGAAGAGATCAGAGTGACATATTCTTAAGCACAGATCCTATTTCCTGATGAAATGGCATCAGTGACATCAGTGATAAGACAGGTGACATGGGGAGGCATGCATAGGTTCCTGATGTTACCCTCTCAGTCTGTTGATGAGCACAATTGGAAAGGCAGAGTGGACACCTGTTCTTTGGTCACTAGTGGGACCATTGGAGCACTTAAAATGATCATATGGTTGGCACCCCTAGCCCCTATCAAAGCACAGACATTTCTCTTTTTGCCCTTTGCAAAGTCCCTGCTGTGGCCTGCCTTTCTGGCTTGTTTCTAGTCTTCCCTTCAGGAGCTAGAGGTAAGGGATAAAACTAAGTCCACTGGGAGAACATGCCCCACTGCCATCCTCTTTCAGCAGGGGGCCTTGAACCTGGGAACGGCACAAGGACTCCAAAGCATTGGTCCTGTGAATGACTTAGCTTTTTATCTCTCTTGATTAGATAGGCCTACAGGATGTGGCAGTGAGGTTGACCAAGGCGACTTTTGTCTTCGGAAGACTTTTTGTCTTCTTGTGTACACCCAGGTTGCTGGTTGCCTACAATGTGATGATTTATTTTCCTGTAGATCCAAAGGCCAGAATTCCAAGGCCAGGGTTTAGCAGTTTGGTTCTTTTCTGCTTGCAATGGACTGGACCAAGCTGAGCCCTTCCTCTGCGTGTTGGGATTAAATCTCCCCTTCTTAGAGGACTCCAGTCATGCAGGATTTGGGGCCCCAGTAAGGATCCTAATTTTCACTGAATGACCCCTTTACTGGCTCCATCCCCAAGTGCAGCCCTGAGAAGTCAGGAACTTGGGCTTCATCAGGGTCATTTTTGAGGAAGACACTGCTCAGAGACAGATTCAAGAGATGGGCGGGTGGTCCCAGGAACTCTCAGAAAAGGAGGAAATGCAGGGAGGCACCTTCTCCCTGGCCTGGTCCTGCAGATACCTGCTCACAGGTGCAGGTCCCTCCTCCAGGGATGCAGAGTCCCTTTCTGAGGCTTTCTCTATTGGTCTGTGATGATGGATACAGCACCCTAGGAATTGACCCTGCTGGTCTCATACTTTTCTCCAGATCTGACCTGTGGCATGCCAAGGTCTTTTGTGTGACCTGGGCTGTGCTTGGACCCCGCTTTGTCCTATGAAGAGGTGTGGTTTGGGGAGGCCAAGGTCTGGGCTCCTTTCTGTTTGCTTTGGACTCCAGATTTTGCAGTGGAGCTGAAGTGGAGAAAATCAGGTCCTTGAAGTATCTTAGAGATGAAGGACAGAAGATTCAATGGAAACCAGGCATCACTGAGTATCCGTGCCCCTCTCCGCCCCCAACCAACCACTTATTGCCCAACTTGTCCACAAACTTGGAGAATAGACAACACAGAGCCCAGGCCAGCCTCACAGCACTGCTTCAGGCTTGGGCTTAAGAATGATTTGCTGTTGTTAGAGTGCTCCGGGTGGGTCACACCTGGTACTGTGTGTATGTGATGTGGAGGTGGGAAGGGGGATGAAGTGGTGCCGGGGATCAAATTCTGGGTCTCATAACTGATTGTACGATAGCCCTTAAGTCCTCTGGCCAGCCTGAGGATGCTTTTCCTATACAAGAGATAGGAAGTAAAGGAGCCCATGGGAAGTGTCTCCCAGAAGATGAGAGTTGCCTGAGTATATGGGTTCAATAGCCAGCTCTGCATGCAGAAAGTGCCTCTTGAAGGACAGGAAGCCCTGAAAGCACCCACTTTTTCAAAGGGAAAATGCAATTTGTAAACAATCAGCATCTTAACGAGTCACCCTGACTTCCAACAGATTTACTGATGCGTTAGGGCCTGAAATTCCCTGTTTTTCCAAGCCCATCGTTAATCTGTGGCCTGGTACTCATTAGGACGCTGAGCCCTGGGGATCTTTCCAACTCCCTTCCAACCTCATGATGCAGGGCCAAGGTCCCCCACTTTCGCAGCCCAATGTGGTTCAGGCTTGTCTTCTTCCCTGTCTCAGCACAGCTGGCCTTGTAAACTCAGAGGCTCAGAGATGCTTGCTTTTTGGGGAGCTTCTAGTGATTCAAAAATCGTCCATCATTTATCGCTCATCTGAGAGCAACGATTGTGGGGCTGTGTCAGATAGATGCTTTGCTTCCAAACTCCTCCTCTCTCTGCTCTGTACCTACCCCCTCCCCCCACACCCAGGGGAAATCAAGAAAAACAAGACTCTACTTGTCCAGGCCTTCAGAGACTCCTCGGAAATGCTGGAATCGTCACAATAAGTGGTCATAATGGAACCATCCATAGGACTGTAAATACAGGCGGCTCCGTGGAGTGGCAAAAAATAATGAAGTAATTAGGTGAACTATTTTCAGCACCTGTGACTGATTGCGCCAAGCACATCCGGGCTTTATTATATTATTGTTTGTCAGGAACAAGAAGCAGATTCGGATGCTGCGTGCATGGTGAATGGGGTCCTCTTCCACCTGCCTCTCCCCTCCCCAGGCCTGCACCTCCCACTATGGAGTGGGAATCCCAGCTCAGCTGGTGGAAATCCGTAGTGGGTAAACGTGAATCCTGCCTCCCAGCCCATTAGGGTTAATGCCACTTTAATTAGCCATTGACAGAATGCCTAAGAGGGACTATTTAATGCACTGTTTCTGGCCTAAGCTTGTGTCCAGCAGATAGATAGAGTCATACCCTGAGCTGTGGCCACGTGGGAACAGTCCAGGGAAGGGCAAGTGGAAATGGCCCTTCAAGGACTCATCATCCTGCAAGCTGGCGTCTGGCACAGGCTTCCCGCTGGCTGCCTCTCTGCTCCCAAGTGCCCACTTGTCAGTAATAATAATCATTTGATGAGGATAACAGTGGTTGGTGCTTGCAGGAGAGCTCTGGAGCTTAACCCTGAGTTAAGCATTGTATAGATGTTTACTCCTTCCAGTCACTCTGATAAGAATGCCCTCAATACAGAAGGGACTATTGCCCCCATTTTATGCATAGGGAAACTGAGGTCCAAAGAGTTTATATGACTCTATACCATGGCTCCAGAATTCTAAGCCAGGTAGTTTGGCGGCCAAATGTACGTGCTTTGTCACCTACTTATAGGAGCCTTGTGGGCTGCTGACCCTAAGGTGTCAGCTGAGCATGGAAGGGGTGTGGTAAGATACAGGGAAGGGTCATGCTGATGATCAGGATCTGAAAGCTTCTTAGACTTGCCTAGTGACTGGGGAGAATACTAGGTTGTTGGGGTTCTCCAGGAAGCTAGACAGATGTTCTGGTATAGGCAGCATGGGCACGGGTTGGATCTGATTTCTGATACTTATCATGGCAAATACTGGAAGTTGACAGAGCAAATCAATCCTTTTGCTAAGAGTCAAGGGTGTGCTCAGGATTCAACAGCACCTCTGGGGCCACAGAGGCAGACTTGGGGGTCATTTAAGGACTGACTGTTGGACTGGAGGCAAATGATTTTGTTTTGCTAGATTGATTGGTTCCTTCTGGTGGAGTCATTTGCAGCCACTGTCCAGCAGAATCGGGACCGAAGGGAAGTGAGCAGCGAGCTGGCGAGAGAAGCAGGAAGTCAGTCTCCACCTGCCTTGGACCTCAACATTCTCTTCTGTAAAATGGGAATCAAGCCCTCACTGCAATTCTTTTCTGCTGCTGAGCATAAAATGAGTTTACAGCTGCCCACCAATAACTAGCATGATCATCTGTAAAAGTGGGTCCCCTTGAAGTCCATGATACTTAAATTTCATGCCCCCACCTTACCTGCAGCCCTTCTTTCTGATGTCTTATATTTCCTGGTCATCATTTTGTCTATTTTTTTCTTTAAGAGGGATACATATTCAAGCCCCTCAGAAACTGTGCACCCCTCCCCCATATACACCTGCTCCCTGCCAGGTTAGCTCATAAGGGAATCATTTGGTGTAGTGTGTTTTGCTGTGTTCCTAAGTCAAATGCCAAAACTGCCAAGACTTAGACATGCAAGTACCTGTGACAAATCTACCTTTGTAGACAGAGACACATACTTCTTTATTGTTATTCTTATATTTTGGGGGACACACCTGATGGTATTCAAGGGCTACTCCTAAATCTGCACTCAGAAACCACTCCTGACAGGCTCTGGGGACCATATAGGATGCTGAGAATCAAACCTAGCCAACTCGAATGCTAGTTAAAATCTCTCCTGGCTGTGCTATGGCTCTACAACACACAATTTATTTTCGGCAGACATGGAATTAGCACTATCTACTCATTATAGACAGTGAAGTTCATCTCCAGTAGCTTGGAGACTGTACAATCATTTTTTTACTTACTTTATTCATTTTTGGTTTTGGGACCGCACCCGGCAGCACTCAGGGGTTACTCCTGGCTCTCTGCTCAGAAATCACTCCTGGCACACTCAATGGACCATATGGGATGCTGGGGATCAAACTCAGGTCTGTCTTTGGTCTGCAGCATACAAGGCAAATGCCCTACTGCTGTGCTATCACTCCAGACCCAACAGTGTACAGTTTTTAAAGACCCAAACACAGTGTCTTGGAAGTCAATTGGGTCCCAGGCAAATGGGTAGTGGTGAGTGTGTGTGTGTTGGGATCACCCTATTTGCTATGGACAGTAGTGCATGACTCTTGTTTACTATGGGGCTCTCAGCTTGTAGATTACCCGGTGTGTGGAAGTCACCCTGGAACTGTTTGTGGGTGTCTAGTGTGACTGAGTCTCAGCAGGAAAGGTTGGGGGTAGCCTAGGGCAGGCAGGTCAATTTTATGGAGATCCAGAGTGGAAATAAATAAAACCTGGTTAGTGAAGTGAGATCAGAAAAATGCTATTTCCAGAAAGAGCACTGTGGCCTGTGGTCATAAGATGGCCCTAATGTAGGGGGCGAGCTCGGGCCTTTCACTTCTGGTTGCTTCCATGTGCCAGGTTCTGGTCAGTTTATCTTTCATTGCAAATCTCTCCTCTGCCATTTTTCTCAGCTTCGACTCTCATTGGTGTGTATACAGAATCTGGAACACAAGCTGGCTGGAGGTACACAGACCCAGGGTTGGTCTGTGGGGGCCGCAGTCTCCAGGGTCAGCAAGCTGCTCAGACCCGATTACACATGCTGTGTGCACTCTAATTACCGGAGGACTTAGAGATCAAAGGGGCCAAGAGTGCATTACAATCAAGGAGAGGTCTTACTTTTATTTTGTGATACACCCTCCCAGCCAGACGGTGCCAAAGAATGCACATCACTGATGTCCTTCTGAACCCCTGAACTATGCTGATCTGAACCCCTGAACTATCCTGAAATTGTTCTTCTTTACCCTGATAACATCTTTCTCTGGTGGAGGGGAGCAGAGACTGGTGCTTTAAAGAATCGACTTCTTTTCTCTCTCAAGGTAGATATCCACCAACCACTCTGCTTCTCCACAGATACAGACTTTTCACATATTTTTTTCTTTTTTTTTTTTTTTTTTTTTTTTTTTTTTTTTTTTTTTTTTTTTTTTTTTTTTTTTTTTTTTTTTTTTTTTTTTAGGTAACCTTAAAACTGTGATCTGGGCCTGGGAGGACAAGCATTGACGTCAGCCCGTAGCTGCTGATGGCATAAACATGACCAATTCCATAGAGCTGGGAACCGGGGAAGCCAAGAAAACACTCAAGGCCAACTGGGATTCTACAAATTTTATTTCTCTCCCTTTTTCAAGAATCAACAGTTAAGATTGAGGGTGAGTGAGGCACAACAGAACTCCAAATTCCTCTGCTTTCCTTTGAAAAAGAAAAATATACAAGCCCTTTGAACAGATATGATAAAAGAAAGCCAAAAGATTTTTTTGGAAAAAATAATTCTTTTGAGGGCCAGAGCAGTAGTGCAACAGTAGGGCACTTACCTTGCATATGGCTGACCCAGGACAGACTGCTATTTGATCCCCTAGCATCCCATATGGTCCCCAAGCCAGGAGAGATTTCTGAACGCATAGCCAGGAGTAACCCCTGAGCTTCACCAGGTGTGCCCCCAAAACAAACAAACAAAATTCTTTTGAGGACATAAAAATAAATAGGTAACAGTAAAACCCTATATTTGCAGGTCTGAGGCTGGTACTTTGTTTTAGACCTCCAGCTTTCAGACTATAAATTTTTCCTTAAGAGTTGAGCATTAAAGTAAGAGAAAAATTCCCAGATATGTTGGCTTTCAAGTGTATTTGTATCAGAATCAAGTTCTTCATGATGCTATGTGGTTTACAGCCTTTGCTGAAAATGAATGATGCAGGCACTGTATCCAGGGCTTCCCCCTATTAGGACAAATAGGCCTTTGATAAAGAAAGGAGAAAATATATGTTTGAGTGAAGCAGAAACTCTCTCAGAACACAGGAATCAGGAGAAGAGTTGGAAAGGCACATGCAAATAAATGTTTTAGGTTGAACATTTTTAGTCTTTTTCTTTTTTTAATAATGGAAATTAACCTCAACATGCAAGGGAAATAATCTGGAGGGAATTTCTATTTTGGAACTAAGATGCAAAGTCATTTTTTTCATTTGATTGTCTTAGGAATTTGTGAGACTTTAAAAGTAACATCCTTCCAGCTCTGCAGAAAAGCAGAGAGCTGCAAAATTGTTCTGTCTGTGAGGATCCTGCACCAATCCTCTTCATTCTACTTGTTTACTCCCAAACACCAAATGCTTCCCCCCACTCTCTCCCCTTCCACTGCCTGCCTCAGCCACTTTCTGCGAAATTTACACCTTCATGATTTATGTCATTCCCCAAATTGTCTTGAAGACACTGACAGTTCCTATAAGGCAAGAGGAATTCAAAAACACTCCCTCTATTTTGGACTCCCAGAACAAACCTGGAGCTATTTAGTTTTCACTCTGCATGGCAGATTTATGAATCCTATTTTTTTTTTTTTTGCGCTGAGAGCTGAGTAATTGCAATTAGAGAGTTAAAACCCTGATTGTTGATAATTATGAAATGTGATATTGTCATGCATTACAAAAACATCGCGATTACGCGGATGTGTAAGAATTGAGATGTCTTCGGAGCTAGCACCAAATGCCGGATAAAAACGAAACACCTGCCAGCTACTCTGCTGGCTCGTGCAAAATCAGCAAGTCCCCTGGCTTGGAGAAGTCATGCTCCAAATCCTGGCTTTCTACACACAGTGCTGGTTTCTGTGGGAAATATGTAGCCGGGAATGTCATGCTACTTACCTTGCTTTAACACCACAACTGTTGCAGGCGAAGATTTCTCGGATGTCTCAGTTTCCAGCCTCTGGATCCGGAAAAAGAACAGTTTCCTTGACTAGCTACTTCTGAGTTGTTCTTTCCGACACGGACCTTTGGGGGGAGATCGTGTGGCTCGCTTTCCTGTCATCCCTCTTGGTTTAAAACCTTAGAAAATGGACAGATGTGTAACCTCTGGCTGGCAAGGAAATTCAGAGCCACCGAGCTCTCTCGAAAACGTTTTTCCCCGAGGAAATCGGTACAATCTCACGTCTTGCCACTAGATGGCGGGTGACAACCATTTGTGCTAGCCGCCCTCTGCAGCTTCGGGTCACTAGCTTGCAGGGCTGTGTTCTACACAATCCCTCCTAGACAACTGCACTAGGAGATTGTTGCGATCAATTTTCTCCTTAGATGGAAATAGAAATGGTCCTGACTTATGTTCTCTGGAAGGAAGGGGAATCTCTGGAAGAGCCTTTAGCAGAAATGGCACTTTTGCTTCTAGTGTGCAGCAACTTTAATAAACATGGTTTCCTACCTGAATTCAGATGCAGATATTAAATCTAGTATATCCTACTAATTCATTTACAAATGCTTCAATAAACACATATCAAGTGTCCACTGTGTGGGAAATGTTACTTGTTCAGAAGATTACAAGGTGCTTTCAAAATATCGCACACTTTACCATCAGAAATGAATGCAAACATCAGAAGAATAAAGATATCAACTCTGTGTTGTGTTGTCTGTGCACTGGGCCAAAGATACACAGTTAAACCTAAATATGCCTCTGGAATATCAGCAGCTTCATTGGTTGAAATCAAATGATTCTTAATGTCGGGACAGAAAAAAAACCCCCACAAGAAGCACTTCGTAAATTCTCTTCCTCCTTCGAACAAAATGTAATTCTGTAGGTTTACACAATGTAAATGCCTTTCAGTCAAATAAAGCAGTAAGATACACAAATGCAATAGTGGTTCTAGTCTTCTATTTTGTGTCTTTTGCTATCAAATATGTACATACTCTTCTTCCTGACAAAATAGGATTCTCTCGATTTACACTATATAAATACTTTAAATTAAATAAACTAGTAAAATACACTGTTCCATCGTGGCAGCAGTCTTTTCTTTGATGTTTTTGCTGCCAAGAATAGAAACAAGGGATTTGAGGCACATATTTCTTCTAGTCTATTTGTTGTCGAGTCTTAAGTCAAATCATGACTTTATTCCAAAGTGTTCAGAAGTTTTCCTTAAAAATAAGTTCCACCTTTTAGTATGGAGCAAATCAAGAAATCTTGGAGATCCTTCTCAGAATCAATAGTTGTATTTTTTTTAAATAAAGGGGAGCATTCCAATTCTGTTGCCCTTCTCAAAATAGGTGTGATCGTCCTTCTAAGACAATCTCAACCCTCAAGCAAAGAATGGTCCCATTTTTAGCCTTCCTAGCTGTTTGTTTAAACTGAAGAATTAGCTGCATTTCAAAATAAAGACATGCCTAATGAAATGATTAAAACATACAGAGCATTAAATCATAAGCAGATGGGACGAGAGGCTGGGGGGTGGGGGTTGGCGGGTCTGGGAGCCCCGAGTCCAGGAGCTAGGCTGCCCTGGGTGTTTGACAACACAGACAAGGACAGTTGAAACTGCAGAAGATAAGAAAACAACCTCCAAAGGAGAAAGTGCTTTTTCTTCGTATAGACAGACAGGTCCATGGAGAAGAGCCAGGGGAAAAGTCAGGGCGTATTATTGAAGTGGCCCAAAGAGGAAGTGGATGTACACAGTAATGCAGAAGCAGGAACTAGGGCCCAATTTAGGAAGAACCTCAGAGTGTGAGGCCAGAGGAGAGGAAAGGGGCTTCCATAGGCCCCCTGAAAGCCATCAGTTAGGAATTGGGAACTTTCTAAGAAAGTCACACAGCTTCCCTGCTACTGCATTCAATGCCTTCCTTCTCTCTGCTGTCCTCCCTGAAACCTGGCATTTGAAACGCTGTTCTGCCGAGGTCAGAGATAAGAGCAGCCAGAGCTGGAGTTGAGAGTAGCTCCCAAGAAGTCAGGAGCACGGGAGCTGTTCGAAGTCTGCACAGATGGTTGGCTAAGTGGCACTTTATGGGCGCACCCGAATCCACATGCTTTATCTTGCGTTTCTATCAGGCCGGACCCTGGAAAGGGGTGTTTAAAGCCCCCACGACCCGTCTCTATCTTCCTGGAGATACAAAGGCCCGTTCCCCACATCCACGCTGAGTGGTCCTTCCCAACAGCGGGGCTCATTGTCCTGCCCAATGGGTTAATGGATGTAGGTCTAGAGATAATGGGAATCAGCCCTCTGAGATGTTGTCTAATTTTTAAAAGGCATCTCCCCTTCCTAAGTTGTGTGTCTCCTTTGTCCTGGATGTCTGCATGGGACAGGCCAGCGCCGCTGAGGCGACTGAGCTGACATGGCTGTTGTACCTGGGCCAGGGGCCAGGCTCCTAGTAACAGTGAAGCCACTTAGTGATGGAGAGAGAAGGCGGAGGAGGGGAACAGCACGTGCATACTCACACACACATACACACATGCACACAATCACTTGCACACACATGTGGACACCCTTATGAATCTATATATGATTGTACACACATACATGCATGGATACACACTGCTAAACACATATACTCACATACATGTACATACATGCACACAAACACACATGCAGTCTCTCAGCCTTAAAGGAAATTTCTGCTTTCATGGTTCAGTTTCACCCCCACTGGAACTGTCATGGGTTTGCTTGGAGCAGAGAGCAGCCTCCACAAATGCCCACACTGGCAGAATCTTGTTCCCAAACCACTGCCCTTCCCAAAGAACCCTAAACTTGGAGTAGGAGGTGCCAGTGATGGCGCTGGCTTTGCATTTGGAGATGCTCTTGCCCTCAAGGTCTAGGAGACTAGACTGTGTTGCAGAGTGAGGCAAGGTCCTTTCCTGACAAAGCACCCCTTTCCTGAGAAGGGCAGTGTTCCCAGGAGGTTCAGCCACTCCACTAACTGGTCTGATTTGGGGGTGCCCTGCTCCCTCCTCACTACACCTACACCAGCCCCAACTCTGCACTCTGCTGCCTGAATGTTGACTGTTTCAAGTCTGGTTGGATGTGATGGGCAGCCTAGCTAAATGAGAAACGAACAGACCAGGAGGGAGGAACTCAATGCAGCAGATAAATGGATAAACACATACAACTTTAGAAACTGCCCGCAGCTCCACTTCTCTTTGATGAGAGAATTTCTCGTAGAGTGCAATGTTTTTTGTCTTTATAAACTATGGGTCCTCCCTCTCTGTGCATGGCCGTGAGCCCCTCTTCCTGGTCTCTTCCAGACCCTCTGGGAACAAAGTGGGACTTCATTCTGAAGTTGTAGGGAGGAGTCTGGGCTGATCTGAGTTTTGGCCTCTGCCCTAGCAGGCACAGCATATCTGGGCTTTGACTGATGGCCTCTGAAATCTGGAATCTCCCCCTATCCCCTTCCCCTTCCTCTCTGCTCTTCATTCTCCTCCTCCATCCTCTACCATTTCCCTCTCTCATCCTCCCTCCTAATCTCCCTCCCTTCTACCTCTTCTCCTACCTTTCCATTTCCCAACATCCCTCCCCATACTCCCCTCCTCTTTATCCTTTCTCTCTCTCTTCCCTCTTCCTTCTTTTCATCCCTTTCTTTTCCTCCTCTCCCATCCCACCCCTCCTCTTCCTCTTCTCTTAGCCTCCCCTTACCCTCCTCTCCTCATTTCACTCCCCCTCTCTCTTCCTTTCCCTCCTTTCCCTCTGACTCTCCCTTTTCCCTCCTCCCTTTCCCTCTCCCATCCTCTCTCCTCTTTCCCTAACTCCCTCATTACTGCTAGTACCTGAGTAATGGAACACCTACCCACTTACCTCCTACCCACCCACCTACCCATATACCAACCTATTTACCTACCCATCTACCTCCCCACTTTCTTACTTAACTATTTATCTATTTACCTACCCACCTACCTACTCATCTACCTATTCACCTATTTACCTACCCACCTACCTACCCACTTAACTACTCACCTATTTACCTATGTACCTCCTACCCACTTATCTACTCACCTATTTAGCTATTTACCTATCAACCTACCTACCTACTTAACTACTCACCTACATGCTCACCTACCCACCTATCAACTACCTATCCCATTCAGGGCTCTGTCCTGTGTCATTCACAAGCAGCATGCTCAGGAAATCAACCTATCAATCTGTGATGTAAGTTTTCCCAAAGTCCTGCTCAGAATAGTCCTGGCACCCTGGCAGGGCCCCTCAAATTGTCATTGTTGTGGCTGGCCTGCTGCATGAGCTACTTGCATGGGAAATCAATGTGGGAGTGTGAGAGTCCAAGGACAACCCCCAGCCCTGGTCTCTGTAGCACCTCCTCAATGTCTTTGCAAAGAAGACAGGAAGGGGGGTATTAGGGGTTCAGAATAGAGGGAATTAAAGAGTCTGAACTACCTTTGCCCTTGAGAAGATGAGGGTGAACATGGTGGAAAGAGTGAGGAGGGTACCAGTCCTCTGGTCACTATACAAACATCAAAAACAAAAAATCACTGGAAGGGCTGGAGTCATAGTACAGTGGGCAGGGAGTTTTCCTTGCACATATTTTATCTAGGTTCGATCCCTTGGCACCTGCCCCAGATAGTTCCCTGAGCACAACACCAGGTGTAAGTCCAAAGTGCTGCCTGGCATGTGCTCTCTAAATAAAAAATAATAATAAATAAAAGACAAACCACTGAACATTGATAATAGAATTTAAGTTACCTGAGGACAAGGGTTACATAGAGAGGGAAGTTGTCAGGGGTGTATAGGATAAAGAGAAAAAGAAACAATGAGCATGTGCTTATAAACATGGATGAATTGATCATAATGGGGAACCAAGATATACAATAGAGTCATTCAGCACCAGGATCAGGACTGAGAGCAGAGACCAAAGCTGTGGCTCTTGCAGGGGTGTGTAGGCTCAGAAAGATAAAATAAGACTCAGATGAGACTCAGATGATATCTGACACTCCACCCAGCAATGCAGGAAATTAAGAAGTGGGAAGGAGATATTCCCTTAGACCCCCCTATTCTAGGTGAACTTCAAAGGATCTTTAGATGGAATGATCTCAAAGGCAGCTGTGGATGGGTGAGAAGAACTGGGGATACAGACAAACAGACAAACAGACAGACAGACACACACACACACACGGAATGGAAGAGAGAGTGAGTTTTTATTTATTTGTCTTGGGGTCCACATCTTGCAGTGTTTACTCATGATTCTGTGCTCAGAAAGCACTCCTGGTTTTCTTGGAGAACCATATGGTGTGCTGGGAATCAAACTAATCCATGAGTAAAGCAAATACCTAAACTTCTGTTCTATCTCTATGACTCTGGCTTAGGGTTTTTGTAATGAAGGGCTCTATTAATTAGTCTATATGGAAATAATTCCATTTTGGGGGAGTGCTAAGTGGTTTTAAGGACCCCAATGGCCTTTCCCAGAAATTCTTGACCATCCTTATTTGGTAGTTGAATGCAAAGAATTACTTGGGCCACCCTGGCAGTGTTTAGGAACCTCCAGAATCATACATAGTGATTGATTCAGGGGACCATGTTGCAGTGAAGATCAAACCAGCACCTGGTACATGAATGGCATATACTTTGACTCTTGCACTACCTCACAAAACTCCTATTCATGTTTTAGTCAACAATGAATTATAAACTCACCCTAAGAGCTCCTAAAATGTCCATGTAGTGACAATTTTCACATCTATTCCCCCTGAAATTCTTTTCCAGTTATGGTTTAAGAATTGTCACCTCTGTGTGATGCCCGCGCCTCTTGTGATTTTAAAGAATTTGGCTCAGGGGTGTAGAAACCCCCAAACAAAGAAAGGAAAGACACAGAATTTGGAGGAGAGTACATGAAGAGCTTCCTGCTCTCTGTCTTAAGAAGACAACAGAAGACAGGCCCAGAGCTTTGGGACAAGAGGAAGATGTTATCAGAGGAATCACTTTCAGTGGCTTAAGTTACAGGAGGGAAAACATGGGCTCAGAGTTGAAGAAGTTAAAAAAAAATCTCAACAAGAAACAGGGATTGTGCAGAACAAGAGAACAAGCCAAACAAGGGTGGGGCGAGCGGCCAAAGAAAGTGGAATTTCCATCCCTGGAGCTATTCTGTATAAGAGGAGGAATCCCCTTACTACAGGTTGTTTGGAGTCATGAACCCCAGTGCCTGGGAATGAGGCAAAGTGCCTTCTAGTGCAAACAACTCCAGAATTATTGACCCAGATGGCCAGGCAGCAGAGAGTGGGGGTAGGGCAGGGGATGTTGGCTCAGAGAAGGAAGAGTTTATTTCCAATGGGCTGGTCAGGATCCAGGCTGCCAGTGGTGCTTTGTCATTGCCTAGGACATTGTCAAGTCATTTTGTTCAATGAACACACTCGTACAGAGCCCTGATGGGATCTGCATATGGGCTGAGGGCCCACCAGGGCTCAAGACTTTCAAACAAGCTTTACTCCTCATTTTCTCTTGGAGGCTTCAGAAAGTTCTCCTAAAAAATCCACCACTCCCCAGATAAAGTGAAATGTTTATATTTGTCCTGTGGAAAGTTCCTTTTCCTGGTCTTCCAGTCTCAGGGAACCCACATGAGAAGAAATTCTAGGCAACCATTCTAGATAAATTTTAGATAACCAATTCTATCATTTTCATCCTTAGCAAAAAGAAAGCAAAGGGATAGAGTTCAGGGGCCCTATACTGTAGGTACAACAGCTCTTGTTTAATTCCTAGTTCCATATGGGCCCCTGAGTACTGCCAGGTATGGCCCTGGTTGCCCCCACCATTGATGGACCCAAGAAACATTATATCATTGATCTCAGGACACTAGTTGGGAGGTTCCCCCCCCCAAAGAAAAAGCATCATCTCTAATTTTCATAGACTCCACCAGCCTGAAGGGGAAACATGATACCATACAAATAAACATTCCTCTTCCTTCACCCCTAGCTCTATCCTACCTATAGGACACATTCTACATTGGCCTTCTTCCCTTTGTTTTCAACTGTGGTGCTGTTTTCTTAGTACCTACTTACACTTGCCCCTGAAATTTAGTTCATACCTTTGTACCTATTGATAATTCTTTACGTAAGTTGTCCCTTTCCCAGACCTTGCTCCAGCCACATTTCTTCAAGAGGTAGAACTGGAGGTAGAACAGTAAACACTACTCTTCTCAGCATGAAACATCCTCCAGCTTGGAAGAGAGAATGACTGCTTTGGACCAAGAATTCCCCCACATCCTGAGCTCTCAGCACACATACACTTTACCCCATTCTCCCTTCTCACCCCTTCTCCTGCTTGACAATAATTAAAGTCATTTCTCTTGTGACAGAAGGAATCTTTGAGCTCTTTTGCACTATAAATGAGTGATCCATTTCCTGTCATATAACCTGCATTTTCAATAATGGAGCCTTCCCTTAGGTTTAAATCTATTCAACTATCATAGGATGAAAGCAACGTTATCCTCATTTCCAATACCCACCAGCAAATACTCTTTGCTTTTTTCATCTCTCATTGTATAAACTTCTTACAATGACCCATCACCACTTCCTTCATTTCTACTTTCCCTCAGTGATTTCACTCTGACTGCTGGTTGTTTTATATAACCCAGAAGACTTTTTTCAGTCCTCACTCTACAGGATTCTCAGCAACAACCTTTTCCTCACATTGTTTCCTGTTCCTCCTGAGAGAATAATTTCCCTTTAGCAATTCTACTTAGTCTCCTCAACGAAATTTTACTCTACCAAATCCCCCTCCACTCCCGGAACATTAAATATTGGTGTTGTGTAATTCTCATCTGTAGCCTCTCTTTATACTGACAACTACTTAAGTGACCCTTTCTACACCAATCCTGCTCTATTACCTTTACCTCTTACCTTTTACCCTTACACATATCTCTTTGCTCAGGAATTCCCTCAGAGCTCCGAGTCCACAGGTACCATTTATTTCTCTTTGACCTCTGCACTTGCATGCCTTACTGGCAAATCAAAATCATCAGGAACAACAGGTTCTTGCCTTGAAGCTGGTCTCCTTCCAGGCTTCCCTGACTCAGTTAAAAGTAAATTTCCCACCTGTGATCAAAATCTCAAACCTCAATCCCTTTCCCCTACCTTTCCCTTCCTTCCCCATCTCTTCCCTTCTCCCTTCCCTCCCCTCTCCTTCCCAACTTTACCTCCCCTCACTTCCCTTCCCCTCTCCTTTCCCTTTCCTTTTTCCTTCCTTTGCTTTCCTTCCCCTTTTCCTTTCTCTTACTTTCCTTTACCCTCATTTCTCTTTTTTATTTTCCTTCCATCCCCACTCCTCCTCTCCTTATTCCTTTCCTTCTCTCCCTCCCTTCCTTCCTCCCTCCCCTTCTTTCCTCCTCCCCTCCTTCCTTCCTTCCCTTCTTCCTTCCCTTCCCTTTCTTGTCCCTTCCCCTTTTCCCTTCCCCTTTCTTTTCCTTTACCCTCCTTTTATTCTCCTCCCCTTTCCATCTTTTCCTTTCTTCCCCTTAACTTCCTTCCCTTCAATCCCCTTCCCTGCCTTCCAAAGGTTACATTAGTTTTCACCACCATTTAGGCTTCAGTTATATAGTTTCTCATCTTAGTCATGTGCATATCACAATATGCCCATCATCAACTCTCCAGTCTTTATTCAGCACCTACCAATTAGTTCCCCATACATGTTCTGGATCCGCTCTGACCCTCTGGTAATACATTGATGTTAGATCTAAGATTTTTTTTTGTTCGTTTTTGTTGTTCATTTGTTTCTTTATATTCCAAAGCAGAGTAAAATCATATAGTTATTGTCCTCTTTCCACTCGTTTCACTTAGAACAATCCCTTCAAGTTCTACTCATGTTGTCACATATGTCAGCTTTTCCATCTTTATGACTCTGCTATATGAGTTATGACTTTTTTTTTAGCTGTCATCCATTGTCAGGCACATGGGTTGTTTTATATATTAGCTATTTGAATAGTAGAATGCTCAACATTCATAGAACAGAGTGGTACATATATTTTTGAACGTTTTTTTCTTTAGAGTAAATAGCAAGGGGTGGAATTATCAGATCATATGAAAGCTCTATTTTTAGGTTTTGGAGGAAACTTCATGCTGTTTTCCATTGTAACAGCACCAATTTATATTCTCTTTTTTTTGGTTTTGGGTCACACCCGGCAGCACTCAGGGTGTGCTCAGAAATGCTCAGAAATGGCTCCTGGCAGGCTCGGGGGACCATATGGGATGACAGGATTCGAATCGCCATTCTTCCATATGCAAGGCAAATACCCTACCTCCATGCTATCTCTCCAGCCCCTCCAATTTATGGACAACAGTACATGAGATTGTTTCTTTTTCACCCCTTCACCAATTCTTATATCTGGACTTTTAAATAATAGTCATCCTCACTGGTGCAAGATAAAATCTCACTGTTATTTTTGATTTTTGATTTGAGTTATTTTAATCATTAGTTACGATGGATATTCTCATGTGTCATTCATCAATATATCTTCTTTGGTGAAATGAAGTTCCTCCTCTAAATTTGTTAGTAGAATTGATTTTTTGGGTTACTGTTAAGCTATATACATTGTTTATCTATTTTGGTCATGACTTGTTTGATATATGGTTTGCAAATATGTTCTCATTTGGTTGCCTTCCTTCTCATTTTAGTGGTGGTTTCTGTGAAGAAGTTGTTGAGTTTGGTATAGGTTTTTCATTTGTAATCCAAGAAGTCATCTTCCATGTCTTTATTTTCAGCACATTACCAAACATGTCCATTGAACTTGACAAGCAATTCTTGAAAACATCACTATTGCCATGCTACATATTCTTTGTCTACTGCAATGGTCTTCTGACTATTTTTTCCCTCTCTCTCTAAGGTACTCGCCACATTGTAACTAGGACAATCATTTTTCCACGAAAATATAAACATGTGGACTATTTTCTTAAGGCCTGTGCATGTATGGTACCTTCTTTTTCTTAGCAAAGTCTGAAGGCCTGAAGATTCCTAGTGCTGAACTCCATCTACAAGCCTCACCTCCTACAAGTCTTGTTCTCAATCTCTGTTCCCTGGACCCAGGGCCTCCCTGTCTCTGTGTCAGGGTTTTTAGGTTTGTTGGCTTAATAGTCTGGGCTATTTATTTAGTCTACATCTCAGTGCAAAGGTCACCTATGCAGGAAGCCTCCTCTCCTACTGTCCCTAGATGGCTTAAGACCCCCAGGGCAGGCAGAGAACAATGGAATCTCGTTGGAGGCACAGTTATAATTGTGTTTTTATTCATGATTGACTGACTGACTTCTCCCTTCAGGTTGCCTGTTCCTGAGATCAGGGAAAATATTTTCTTTGCTGGAATTTTTACTCACAATGAGACTGTTCCTCACAATCAATGAGTATTTGTTGATTGACTGAGTGAATGATTGAATGGGATCAGGAATTGCTGATCTCAGAGCATTGCTGTCCTATTGCCTTTATGCCATGATGTGTGTGTGTGTGTGTGTGTGTTTCATTGTATTGAAATGGAAAATATTGTGGGACTGGGACACTACATTGCAGTTCAGAAAGCTACTTTTCTTTTTTTTTTTTATTTTACAAAATCTCTTTATTACAAGACTATAATTAACTTATTATATTTTCTTTACACTATTTGACATTTACTATAGAAAAAAACTTTAAATCTAATACAATATATATTACTTAATTATACAAAATATTTTAAAATGAAAGCATTTCTATTGATTGTATAGTTTTTATAAGTACATCGAATATTTATACATTTATATTCATATATGTGCATTTCAGTGTAGACCAATAATCATTTCTTTAAATATGATCTTTAAACTGGTTCTATAGGTTTCAGTCATGTAAAGAACACCCCGCTACATCAGTGCAACATTCCCACCACCATTGTCCCAAAGCTCCCTCCCACCTACATCACCCCCACCTGTACTCTAGACAGGCTTTCCAGGTCCCTCATTCATTCCCATGATTATGGTAGTTATCAGTGTAGTTATTTCCATAACTGCTCTCACCACACTTTGTGGTGAGCTTTATGAAGTGAGCTGGAGGTTCCAGCTCTCCTCTCGTTGTCTCTGAATATTGTTGCAAAGAAGACTTTTATTTTTCTTAAAACCCATAGATGAGTGAAATCATTCTGCGATTTTCTCTCTCCCTCTGACTTATTTCACTCAGCATAATAGATTCCATGCACATCCATGTATAGGAAAATTTCATGAGTTCATCTCTCCTGACG